>NDXZ01006825.1:1181-17897 GCA_003055125.1 Paykullia maculata | reverse complement strand
ATTTTGCTAAGAGCAATAGGTAATAAGTTACATGGAGGAAAAAAACACTTGGTTGGTCAAATTTTGACCCCTTCTAACTCAGAGAGTTCTTGACCGATCCTGTTGAAAAATTGTCTCTAAGCTACTATCCAATAGGACTAACTATGGTGCAAATTTCATCCTGATCGATTTTAAAAGTTGGTCTACTTGACGTGAAATGACCCATATATTAAACTAAAAAAGAAACATTAGTTTCGAAGTAAATTGTTTCATATAAAGCACAAGGCACAAACTTCAACTTTGTGCTCGTCACACAGCCTTTTGTGGCACTTTGCACAAACAACGTTTGTCACTTTTCGTTTTGATGACAGACAAACTGGGCATATCTTCCTTTTTCCAATTGTTTTTTTTTTTAATTTTATTTTCAGAATCTGTGGAGTTATATTTTAGGCTGACTATTGTTGGCATATCAAGCCTGTCATTGAGTTAATTTTTTATGAATCTAAAAAAAAAACCTTTTTTATAAAATTAACACGACTAAGATGCTTTTGGCCACCTTGTAAAATATTGTGAGAATTAATTATACATGAATCAATAAAAGATTTGTTTAAAATTTCGAAAAATTGAAATAACAACCACCTGTTAGTTCGTTTTGCTTTGGTACTATTATAAAACTTCACCATAATGAGTTTTTTTTGTGTTTGGCATTGATGTTGCCCTGTTTATTACTTGATGATAGAAGATAAACAATTTTGCTTGGCTTTGGCTTATAAGATAAAAGGGTTAAGTTATTGTAACAAAACGGAAGTCGAGCAAAATGAATCCGTTGCTCTCGCATCTTGCTCCACTTCTGTGTCACAGCCTATTTTGCTTTCGAATACATCGTTGTTGTCACTCCAGAAGAGGAAGTGCTCAATTTCTTTATCTTTAGTGATCATTGATCAGCCATCTTAAAAATATGGTAAAATTATTCGTACATACTAGAAAAATACATCGAAAAACCTGAAAGTTACAAAAACGTTATCCTTCGTCTTATTTGACTACGGCAAAAAATTAAAAGCGAAAAAACAAACGCTTACGATGTGCAATGTGCACGTCTACATCCATTTACAGCTTACAAGTGGCTAACGCTATACGAAAAATAAGACCAAAAAAAACAAACAAAAAAAACAGGTTTTAATTCAAAAATAAAATCGGCCGTCGTCGTTTTGACAAAGAATGATGGTGCGGGGTTAAGAAATTGTTTGTGTCATTGCCAATTATATTCACAAAGAACTAAACTTAAACTATATTTTATTGTCAGTTTTATTTCTTGTTAATACTCTACAACAATATCTCTTTTTATGTCCTTTTTTAAAATATTGATATTGATTATTGGTGAAACAACATATAAAGCTAATGACCTCCCTGGCAAAATCTTTTTTTACCTCCAGAGTGTTAACCATTTTTCATAAATAAAGCTTACCTTTGAATAGTGTTTAAATATTATTCAATATCAAAAATGCGTTTATCTCTTGTAATGTTCTTCATTTATCCCTATCTGTCGGCTGTCAAAACTTTATTTTTTTCTGGTTGGCAACACTCTGTTGCATAAATCGTTTTAATATTGCGTAAATTTTAGAGCTCCAAATAAAAATGCCCGTAGAGCTTTTACTGTATTTACTTTGTTCATCTCCATTTTATGATTGAATATGGTTTGTTCTCCAATTTTCATTGTTGAAAGGTGGCAAAGTTTAACTCTCATTACAACAATTTCTATACATTTTGCTTATTTATTTGTTTATTTCTTTATTAGTTTCATTTAAAAGGAAATTTTTTTTGTGTGTTCCTTTTGTTGTGTAAGTACATATTTTGTGCCATTCTTCGTAGAAAATTACAATAGTTTTGAGCATTAAAATTCCTTTTACTTATTCTATGACATTTTATTGTATTTAAATGCGAGTCGTGTTCCTTTGAAAAGGTTTATGAAAACTTAAACTCAAATATAAATATTCTGCGGAATAAATATTAAACAAAAATTTTTTGTCAGAAATATCCTTTGACAGCTACATTAAGTGCTTGTGGCAAAAAGAAAACAAAAAAAAAAAAAGATTAAAATATTTCTCTGTTATACATAACTATAAAGGCAGCAGCATAAATATGTTTAAGGTTTAAATACACAAGTCTACAAATTTTGTCTTTTTATCAAATGTAGGCTGTATGTAAATCTTTATGGTTTTTATTTAGTTCCTCTTCTCTTTCTATTACATCACAGAGAATTGAAACTTGTTACCAAATCCCATGATGATCAGCAGGTGAACATACAAAATCTCCTGCCTGGACGAACATATCAATTTCGTGTTGTGGCCAATACGAATTTTGGCCCAGGAGAATCTTCTGCGCCTCTTGAAGTCATCACTCAGCCTGAAGAAAATATTGCTGGGCCCCCACATAATGTCGAAGGTTATGCACGTAATCACAAGGAAATCTATATTAAATGGGAGGAACCCATTGTGACTAATGGGGAAATTTTAAAATATCGTTTATATTATGCTGAAGGTGATACTGGTGCGGAAATGTATCATGACAGCATCGTTTTAGATGCTGTCCTAACCGAGTTACGGCCCTTTACCGAGTATACAATTACGGTGGTGCCTTTCAATAAAAATGGCATGGGAGATCCCTCGAATGAAATCAAAATAAAAACATTTTCCTCGACACCCTCGGAGCCTCCAAACAATGTAACTTTAGAGGTAACCAGCTCAACCTCCATCACCATACACTGGGAGCCACCCTCAGAGGAGGAACGTAATGGCCAGATAACTGGCTACAAGATAAGGTATCGCAAACTGAAAGATGCACCACAAGTTAAAAGTACCCCAGCTAATATACGTTACTATGAATTGAATGGTTTGGATCGTAACTCGGAGTATCAGGTTAAAATTGCCGCCATGACTGTTAATGGATCGGGTCCGTTTACGGAATGGTATCGTGTTATGACCTTGGAAAATGATTTAGATGAAACGCAGGTGCCCGGTAAGCCGGTGTGGATGGGTATACATCCCGGAGCAGATACAATAGGTTTACATTGGGGTCCCCCTCAGCAGCATGAGATCAAGATACGTAGTTACGTTTTAGGCTGGGGTCGAGGTATACCCGATGAAAATGCTGTAGAGGTCAAAGAATCGGAAAGATATTATATTTTAAAGAATCTAGAGCCGAACACCGAATATGTAGTGTCGTTAAGAGCACGTAATATGCAAGGAGATGGTCCCCCCATTTATGACAACATCAAGACTCGTGATGAGGACCCCATAGATATTCCCACACCTCTGGAAGTTCCAGTGGGCTTGCGAGCTATAACCATGTCTAGTTCTTCAATTGTGGTATATTGGATTGACACCACCTTGAGTAAGAATCAACATGTAACCGATAATCGTCACTACATTGTACGCTTTGGCATATCACCCACTTCCCGTTATCGTTATCATAATACAACAGATTTAAATACCATGATCAATGATCTGAGACCAAATACCCAATATGAATTTTCGGTAAAAGTTGTAAAGGGTCGCCGTGAGTCTGCCTGGTCTATGGCAGTTCTAAATACAACCTACCAAAATATACCCATTACACCACCGCGTGAGTTAAATGTCCAGCCAGATGAACACAATCCACGTAATGTTATACTGCAATGGATGCCACCCAAACATACCGTCTATCCCATATCAGGTTATAATATTTACTTTACCACTGATACCACAAAACGTGACCGCGAATGGAGTATACAAACTTTCAGTGGCGACGAAACATCATTTATACTACCCAGTCTGAAACCTCATACCACCTACTATTTCAAAGTACAAGCGAGGACACAAAAAATTGGCTCTGCCTCAGGAGGTGGCGCCAATACAGCGCCGTTCTCTGCACTTGTGGCCTATACGACAGGACCAGCTGTTGTCGAACAGAAACCAGCTGTCGCCAACAAGGGCATTAATAATGAAATGATTTTGTATATGATCATATTCGGCTTTGCCTTAGTTCTGTTTATAGTTATCGCTGTAATAATCATAATGTGTCGTCGTAAGCCCCAATCCACACCGGAGCATACTAAAAAAAGGTAAGTGTTAAAAGAAACTTAGATTTTTTGTAGTTGTTGTTGAGCAAATTCTATGAAAAACAAACAAACAAATGCTTTCATTGTTTAGTCTCCCATCTTCGAACAGCTACCAGAAGAATAATGTTGGCGTGCCGAAGCCACCAGATCTATGGATACATCATGATCAAATGGAACTGAAGAACATCGACAAGAATATGCACGGTTCAACACCAGGTTAGCAAAGTTTAATTTTATTTGTATACCCTTCACCAGAGGTGACAAGGGTATATATAAATTTGTCATTCCGTTTGTAATTTCTACAATATTCATTTGCGATTCGATTTAGCGGAAGTCGATTTAGCCATCCGTCCGTCTGTCAGTCTGTGTATCTGTCCATCTGTTGAAGTCAACTTTTCTCAGCCCCCCGGCGTCGAACGGACTCGTTATTGGTATCAAACGATCAGAATTTACCCTAGATTCTAGAGATATAAGCAAAAAAAAATTTTTTTTTTACACAAAAATTATTATATTTATGTGTAGACATGCCTTTTTGGGAAATTTCAAAAAAATTTAATAATTGGCCCAGAATAAGCTAAGATATGGGCGAAAAGCCTATATGGACTAAAATTAATAGCATATAAAAATCAAGTTTTTTAAGACTATAAATACCTTTCAGACATGTAAATACATACGTACATATAAGTATACATACACACACATACATAAATGCACGAAGTGAAGGGTATAAAAGATTTGACACAGCCAAATATAGCGCTCTTATTTGATTGTTTTGGTTTTGAAATTATTTTAAATTAAAGTGATTTTATTGATACATAACAATTTTACCATCATAAGCAGGTTGTAGTGATGGCGCGTCTAGTAGTGGTGCCTTAACATTACCGCGTTCGGTTGGCCATGATTATGATGTCGAAACTCCAGTGCCTAATCACATAACAAGTTCATTGGACAAACGCTCCTATGTGCCAGGTTATATGAGTAAGTGTTTAAGAACAAGAACAAATATAAAGAGACAATATTTTCAAAAATTTCCTTATACAAAGATACTATTTTTTTTAAGCATATACATAAATATAATTTCAAGAACCGGGGCCTGATTATGATATTCAATAGCGATCGAAATTAAAAAATGTCCATTTGGAATCCAATTGGAGTTCCTATACAAAGCAAAGAAAACTCGCATGCCAGAATTAGGCCCCTGTATTTTGATAACACAGAATTTGCATATAATTTTCAAAATAGGATTCAATAACTGCAGAATTTATCGAAAATTGTCTTAATTCGAATACACTTTGTTTTTAAGAAATGTTTAAGAGAAAAAAAACTGGTTTCTAACTAAGTTTGTATATATTTTTTTTAAATTTCCAGCAACTTCATTAAATTCCACAATGGAAAGACCACAATATCCACGAACGCAGTACAATATATCGGCCAATCGTTCGCATATGAATGTCGATACGGGTCTGTCGCAACAGAGTCTATCGCAACCACAAAACAATTCTCTAGCACAAACGCCTGAACATCCTTACGGTGGTTACGATGCAAATTTCAGGTAAGTAAAACTCAATCTTGGCAGCATATTTACCAGTAATGCTTATTTACGAAAATAAAAATCATGGTTTTATAAACCAATATACATACATACATACATATAGTTTAATGTGTTGCCTTGCAAAATGTAAAATCTCTTTTAAGGGGCTTTAAAGATTAGCACAGTTTACAAAAGTAGTTTTTAACAAAGAGTGAACACTACTATTAACGAGCACTATTTAAAAAAGCCTGGGCAACTCTATAAAAACACAACACTTTTGTTTCTATAATTTCTATTATTTATACTCAAATTTTATAACGTTCAAAAGTTTTGGTGCGAAAATTTTTTTTAAATTTTAATAAATCAGTCTTTAACATTTTTTAAGCAGCATAAATTTTCTTTTTGATTATTTATTTGTGGAATAACCTGGCAGTTTGTGAGTCTGTGCTACTTCGCCAATAAACTTTAAAGTTAAAAAAAAATAAAAAATATTAATAACAAACAACATAATGTCTGGAATTTGGGATAGTATTTGTGAAATTTTTAGTAATTTATTAAAACCTACCAGGCGCAAAACGCGAGTATCGTTTAGCCCCAGCACTATACATCGTGAGCTTGTGCGTCATACAAAATTATCAGCAACTCAAAATCCCTTTTTCAATTTTCTGGCTGAAGTACGGCTGAGGTCTCAAGAAACCCAATACTGTTCTCTTACGCAAAGAGACATGGTCAAAATGAGTAAAACTGCTGGGGTGCTGTGGAATTCAATGAGCGAAGATGAAAAACTACCTTATCGTATGATGGCAATAGAACAAAAAAAATTAAAACGTCTTCGCCGTAGACGACGTTCATCATGGAGTAGTAAAATAACACATCGTAAAAGGCGCAAAAGTTTAACGCAAACATCAACAAGAGCAGGAGCATCAGAGATAATAGGCGATGGTTTATTTAATAATGTAAATTCATTTTTTGGCGGACAAAGCTAAAATCGCTTTAAAATATTACTATTATTGCTTGATGTCAATTAAAAATAAAATAAAAAAATTAATAGTAAATAAAGTTTAGAATAAGATATATTAATGACAAATATATGGGTGTTGTGTCTTAAGTGGTTGGTTAGTGGTAGCGTTGTTTAACGCGTTTCTTTGCTCTCCTTTGTTCGCAATAAATACACTTTTTGAATATTTGGCTTTTGTAAGAAATTGTTTTTAAATACATATGTTTTTTGTTGTGTTTATTAACATTTATGAGCCACTTAACAAAATGCTTGTTGTTTTTGTTAAGGTAGCGCTGCCACCTTGTAAATGAATTTCTCTCAGATAACGTCTATAGGCTTCGTTACTTACGCCATTCGATATCGATCGAAAATAAAAAATTAAAATTAAAATTTCTATACCAAATGCAAAGAAAACTTGCATGTTCAAACAAAATATCGATCGATATCGATTGTTGTAATTTGCCCCCAGGATTTCTCATACAAGAAAAGTCTAAGAAACCTTAAATAACTTTAAACATCGTTTATGACTATGGGGGTAAAGCGTTTAATAAGTTGAAGTATAATTTTGATAATCTGTACCAGGTGGACCTATAAAGGTTACTACATAAGGAAGAGGATTTTCTTTATATCGATGGCTTAATATAAAAAAGGCATAACTCCATTTTTTTTTTCAAAATAGCGTTTTTTGTTTATTCTGGTAGATAAATGTTAAATGCACCTTGCCTCAAAATTTCAGGGTAATATAATTGCAAATAACAGATTTATAACGATTTCAAAAAAGCCCAAAGTCAAGTCAAACAATTTTTGAAAGAAAAGCCCTAACTCGTTTTTTTGTTTTGTTTGATTGGTTATCACCAGGGCACAATAGTTGCGTTGAAGTTGTGTTTTTATACTAACAAAACGGTACTTCCCAAAATAATTAACCATACAAATATTTTGTGTGATCCGATCACTTAATTTTGCTGGTATCTTCCGTTTTTGCGACGTGTATTATTAAATACTTAAGGAAGATCCAAAGTCGATCGCCAGAAATCCATTACGTAATTATTTACTCAGATGGCTGTTTCTACCAAAACCGCAATGTAATATTGTCTAATGCATTGTTGGCTTTTAGTAAGGAAACACAAATAACGATAGAACAAAATTTTTTTAATAAGTCGACATACGCAAATGGAATGTGACGACTCATTCCCTTATAGAAAGAAAAATTAAAAATAAGGAAATAAATTTGCCATCGCAATTTGTGCAATTAATAAAGCAGGCAGGAAAAGTTCCAGCAGCCCTACAAGCTCACCATTTGCACTACGACTATTTTCTATTTTGAAAACATGCCTAAACGATTCGTCCAGGTAAACATATTGCTTACTATAAAACTTCTAGTAATGTGTGAACTCAAACCTGTATTTTAAATTTAAGGCAGACATATAAATAACAGACATGTAAATAAGCTACGAGCCTTGGCGTATGACCCATCAAGATAAATATATTTCAAAACAGACATAACTGACGATTACGAATTTCTCCCACATAGATCAAAGTCGGCGTTTAAATATATCCCTCCTGATTCACTTTATAAGAATAAAATAGCAATCATAAAAAGAAATGGGACTACCTACAAGGTTTGAAAAAATTTTTACCTGCAGATTGCCATCCTTTTTATGATAACTTGTCTTATAAGAACTAATTTTTTACAGTTCACTTCTAATTTAATCCTCTTAATTTCTTGAATTATTACCTTTTATCATTTAAACCTGAGTTATTATTAAAATATGTCTCATTTTTAACTCAGTTTAAAAAAGCCCTAACTTTTTTTCTTTTCAAATATATCAATGAAAAAAGGGCCCATCTTAGATAACTTTATTAAAAAAAAAATATTCACGTATGTGATGGATTTCGATTTCGACTCAAAAACGAACTAAAATCGATAAAAGGTGTGATGGGTTTATTTTATTCATTCTCCATTTTTTTTTTAAGATATGTCGAAATCCATACATAAAAAATAAAACTAAAAATAGGATATTTTAATTGATATCACCTTATAATAATCTCACTATGGTTTAGATTTTTTGTTTATTAGCGAAGATGTGTTTTTATAACAGAATGACATGGAAATTAACTAAAAGTGAAATTTGAAATCTATCGAATTACATTACAGGTTATTCGATTTCAAGACTCGATTTACTTTTAAAACCGATCGAAATCCATCACATACGTGAATAAAAATTTTAAAGGAGAAATAAAATGTTTTGCATCTTTTAATTAAAAACTGCATTAAAACTTTTTTTTACGGATTTTATTAAGTTTTTTCCTTCTCCTGTAAAGTAACAAAAAATCGAGTTACGCCTTTTTTTATATTAAGCCATCGATATGTATATCTTTTCTTAAATATTTATGTATGTGAGTTATGTTATTTTTTCCAGAAATTTTTCGATGGTTACCGATTTTGATAAAATTTTGTGAATGTATGAATGTAGCAATGCACGTCAGACAAAACATTTGCAACTAATATTAATAATAATTCAAGTTATGGTTTTTAAAGTTAGAATATCGTGCCATAACCGCGGAAATAGCTTGAGCGACAGAAATGAAATTGTACAGGAGAACGTTTTTTTTTATATTATATCTTTTTAGCTTAAGCGACAAACCGCTGTCACACAAACTATCAATATGCGCTTAAGCTAAAATTGTTTTTGCCATAAATTCGTAACGGTACATTGTATGACAACGCAATTTTAAGAGATAATGCGAGTGATGTCAATGAACAAATTTGAAATTTTTTGAAAATTGTGTCGCTCAAGCTATTTCCGCGGTTATGGCACGATATTCTAGTTTTTAATATTAGTTTTGTAAGATCATTGTTATTTTAGTAATAACTTAATATACTTTATAGGTTCAGTTATCGCTAATTTCTATTATTAGTGTTTAATGTGAACGTAACTATTATTTTTATCTGACAAAACAATTGCAACTGTTAAATTTGGCATTAAAACCGTTATTTTTGAATTTGTTTTGATCACATTCATAGCTTTTTGGTATAAAATCATACTTTCAATTAGTTGCAGAAATATTTTATATAAAACACAAGTTTTGCTAATATTCCGAAAATCGATAAAAAAAAAAAGAAATGGCTTCAGATAAGTTCAATAAAAATTTGTAAAAGTCGATTGTTGATGATTTCAACCAAGGAATTTCTTAAAAAGAACTATCGATTAAATTTTAGGTGCATAAATCAGCTATTTCTCAAATTTTATCATGTTTTAATAAACTAGATCTCTGGAGGTCATTAGCTAAGGCGGCCGGCCGCGAAAAACTAACAAAAAAAAACAGACCCGTTAATTGTAAGAGCGATTAAAAAGTTCCTTTTTAAATTGGCTCCAACATTGGAAAAAGAATTTAAAATTCCAGTTAGCGCAAAAACTATTTCCTGATGTCTCGTTGTCTGCTGGTTTGATGGCTTATCGACCAGCAAAAAAAACCGCTATCTAAGCGTAACCAATTGAAAAGGCTGCAATTTGCTTAAGAACACATTAGTTGGACAGTAAAACAGTGGAAAAACGTTCTTTTCAGCGATGAATCAAAGTTCAATATTATCGCCAGTGACGGCATAACTCATCCCAAAGGACAACGTGTTCAAAAAAATTTGTTTAAAGGCGGTCAAGCATAGAGGTGGCCATGTCATGGCCTGGGGATGCTTTTCTAATAATGCGTTAGGCCCACTTTATCATATACAAGGTATAAGGATAAATGGGTTTACAGTGACATCCTTGATCACGTTATGTTGCCATATGCTAATGGGTAATGCCGTTACGATGGACGTTTCAGCAAAATAATAATCCCAAACACACCTCGAAGTTGGTAAAAGCTTGGTTTAGGCAACAAAATGTTTATATAATGCTGGCCACCTCAATCACCGGACCTTAACTCGATTGAAAATCTCTGGTTAATTGTGAAACAGAGGATTAATCGCAATAACGTTCGAAATGCTAATGAATTTTTCAACCGGATTCAAAATGCATGGTATGGTAATCCACAGGATACAATTAATCAATTGAGTTTATGCCACGACGATGCAAAGCCGTTATTGAAAGTAAGCGTTTCGCTACGAAATATTGAAAAAATAATAATAACTTAACACGAAATGTTGCAATTCTTTTGTCTTGATTAAGTGGTGCCTCTGTTCATTTTAAGTTATAGACAATTCAATATATAGAAGAAATTAAAAAATAAAAATTTTTTTTGTTTGAAATCACTGATAAGGTTCATTTTATTTTTTAAGTAAAATACAAATTTGAATAACATTACGCTTCACCACCAGGTAGCAAGGGTAAATATAGGTTTGTCATTCCGTTTGTAATTTCTACAATATTCATTTGCGACCCCATTAAGTCTTTATATTCTGAATCCTTATAGATAGGAAAGTCGATTTAGCCATGTCCGTCTATCCGTCTGTCCGTGTTTTGGTTAAATTCAAGTTTTCTTAGTTGCCGTAGGTCACCCAGACTTGTATAAGGTATTAAACTTTTGGAAATAGGTATTGATAACTGGCTGAGATATAAGCAAAAAAACGACTGCCTCTTTTTTTTACACAAAAATTCATATTTCGCAGCTTCTGGACAAACTTCAGACATCTCTATTTTATCTGTGTGTTGGACATACCTTTCGGGTCATTTGAAAAAAAATTGCACTAAAGGTGGATTCACCCACTTGTTTCAGACAAAATGTTCGTACGGACAACATATTTTTTACTGAGAGTTTTCTGCAGCACGATTTACACATTTTAAAAAATTTGTTCAGAAAATCAAAGCTACCACATTCATATATACATACGTAAACACCTGATTTGGCAACTAAATTCAACTTCGTATGAAAAAATTTAAACTAGTGGCAACTTAGTTCAATTTTGTCTAGACAAAAATTAAAGTTAAACCAATTCAAACTAAGAGTTGTTTTGAAAAAACTGTCGTCAAACTTAATATAAAAAAAAAATTGTACGGACAAAAATTTTGGCTTGACACCATGAGTGAATCCACCTTAAGTCGCCCATAAATCTCCAAAGATAAAGGCGAAAACCTACATGGACAAAAATTTGTATCATGAAAACTAAGTTTTCTAATACTTTAACTACCTCTTGGACATGTAAATACATACAAACATGCACCTGCTGAAGGGTATATAAGATTTTGCACAGCCGAATAAAGCGCTCTTACATGTTTTAATTAAATTTCTTAAACTTTGAAATCTTGCCAATTGTAATCAAAAATAATTTTTTTTAATCTCAAACCCAACAAAACTTATGACCTTTAAATGAAGGATCCACCGCGCGATTTTTAATAATTCAAAGCTAAAAGGTTGCCAGTTTATCAAAATTAAAAAAAAAATCATTTTCAATTAATCAGGTCAACTTGAAACGGAGCATTAGAATTACGGTAGGTACTCTACCGCACCAGTAACACAAAAAAAAAAGCAAACAGAAAAAACAGAACAACAATTTTACATCATTTTTGTATAAACGAAAATGAAAAATCAAAACAAACAAACAAATTTTGACAATATGAATTTTAATTTAGGGAAACAGCTGACGATCAGCTGGGTCAATAGGACTACCTTGTGTAGTTATACCATGGTACTTACATATGGGCAAATCCCAGAAACAGTCTACCAAGCAAAAACTTTTCAAATTAATCTAACTCAATTTTTTTTTCATTTAAATATTAGGCTAGATGTTTAATTTTATAAATAAAAGAAAAAAAATTATTTCGATGATCATTAATACAAAAAATAATACCAAATCCTACCCTACCTCAGGTCTCTTAAGATTGTACAAGATATTCAAATTTTTTTAGGTGATCATATCATTACTTTATTGTCAATATAGATGGTCCGATCAAAGGCCATATTTTTATTTATTTCATTCTCTTTAATTTCATAAAAAAAATTGTTTGTTTACTGTTTTGGAAAGATTTTTATATTGTGAGTAGAAAATACAATTTTTTTTTTTAAGTTTTCTATGTTTTTACATCAAGTACATATTTAATAAAAAATTTAAATCATTTCTTTTGAAAAATATATTTAAAAAAATTATTTATTATTTACAAAAAAAAAAATTATTAAATTTCTTAACCCTTAACATCTTGCCAACTGTAATCAAAAAGAATTTTATATAAATCTTAAACACAACAAAAGTTATGACCTTTTAAATGAAGGCTCCATAGCAATATTTTTTAATAATTCAAAACTACAGGGTTGCCATTGTTGACCAAAATTTAAAAAAATAAAACCGTTTTCAAAATATACATATGTACGTGCATTACTACATACATTCACAAAATTGTATCTAAATCGGAAACCATCTAGTAAAATGAACATGAAATTACTCTACTGGAAAAAATGTAGCGTGCATCACGAAGGGTTTACGGCTGTTAATTAAAAACTAAAATTTTTTTTGCTTCCAATTAAGTTATATTAGATTTCTCCCATATATTTATCTTCCTTAAACGATTTAGGTTTTTTGTGATTCATTATGCAAAATTCGCTAAAAATTACGAAAACACACTCCAACTTGAAAGTTACTTTCACTTCTTGTGACGTGCGTCACGAAACTTTGTGATCAATTATTTTACAACAAATACCTGTTACAAAATTATGTTTTATGTCATTCGAAAGTATAAATAAAATCCCTTTAAACACTACGTAAAAGTTAAAGGTATCTCTTTTAAAAGACCAAAAAATTTTTATATTTTAATCTAAAAACGCGTACAAATGTAGCGTGCGTTACGCAGGATTAGCCCATATGTATATATTTATATGTACCTTTGCTAAGCAAAACCGGTTGCAGCCTGAATCTTGAAAATGCAGACATATTGAATTTGCGTTGTATAATTTCTAGTGAAATTTACATTTGCCCTTTACAATTAGTAAAATTCGATCTTTAATTTAACTCCTTCAACTTTCAATTACTTTCAGCAATTCCAATTATACTGGCACAACAGCAGCGCCAGGTTCTATAGCCGGTGGTGGTAGCTCAGTAGCGCCTAGCAACGGCGGCGTTTCAACCATTGAAAGTACCAAACGAGGACATCCCCTTAAAAGTTTTAGTGTGCCAGGACCTCCACCAACAGCAGGTCAAACACCCCTTAACAAACACAGTAAGTTCATAGAAACAAATTAAAAACTTCAAATTAAAATCAAGCATTTATTTACTTTTTGACAAATTTCAGCTCCTGCTGTAACAATACGTCCACAAAATCAATCACCCTACAAAAAGCCATCCTTCTCTGCCGCCACTCCCAATCGCTTACAAGGCGGACCCTCGGTGGCCCATAGTACAGATGAAATACAAAGACTGGCACCGAGCACCTCTACGGAGGAACTTAATCAGGAAATGGCCAATTTGGAGGGTCTTATGAAGGATTTGAGTGCAATTACGGCAAATGAATTCGAATGTTAACATTAGCAGAAAACTGTTAAGCTGCCATTATTTTTAACAAATAAAATCATAGCTGCCATTACGCCAACAACAGCAACGAAATTTACAATTAAAGCTAAAGAACTACGAAGAAACGACAAGAGAACAACGAAAATCGGCGACAAAACTGCTAGTGAAAATGCCAAAAGTGAAGGTGAAAGCAAACAAAAGAATTTCAGCAACAAAACAACAGCAGGTAATAATACATTGACTACGAAATTTTAAAAGTTTAGCACAATTTTTCAAATGTTTAGGTTTCAAACATTAAAATATAACAAGAACTTTGATTTAAACATTAATTTTAAATAGAAATTTTTTGCTTGAAATTTTAAAGCTGTATTACTGTGTAATACTTTTATATGCAAGAAGATTTGTCCTTTTTTTTTGTTTGTTTTAACTTAAAGCCTTTGCATTTTAATGTGTTTTTTAACGGATGTCAATTTTTTTAATTATTACCCTCCATATTCACAAACATTTTCATACAAAAATTATTCAAAAAAACCTTTAATAAACTAAAAATGTTGTTGTGAAAATGGGGGTTAGTTTTTTTTTAATTTTTGTAAAACATCAAACTAATTGTTAAAGAATTAAAAACAAACATTTTAATTATCCGCTTGACGCCTTTTTGTGTTGAACATATTTTAAAGTTTTTTAAAATCAACAAGTGAGGTTAAGTTCAACGTTCAATTTGAAAATTGTTTGAATTATTTTTAAATAAACCAAATTTTTGGAAAATTTTACTTTAAACTATCAAACATATATTTATCTTGAAGCTAAAGTATTTGGTTGTTTTACAAATTAATTGAAATTGTTTTCTTTCTAACCTTAAAACTTAAATATTTGTTGTTTTATTGTGAAATTTGGCGTTTTTTCTTGGTTCTTTGAAAAAGAAAATTAAACAGAAAATTATATCGTTGCCATATTTTTTATTAAAATATAATTTTTTTTAACAAGTCTTAATTTAACTTTAAGAATTTATGTGATTTTTTTTAACATATAAAAAATTGTTTTTTATGATTTTTGTTGAAGAAAAAAAAATTTTTTTTTTAAATCACAACACAGAACAGATCTTAGAGAAACAAATTTTGTAAATAGTAAAAAAAAATATTTTATAATTAATATTAAAAAAAAAACTCTTAAAAAAATCAATGCAAAACAAACAAACAAACAAATGATAAAAAAAAACACTTATCTTTAGTATTTATAACTTTAACTATTAATTAAAAAAATAAAAGAAAAGGTTTAGGTTAAGGTTATGCACAGTTTTAATTGGTAAATTTGTGAAAAAAATAAATATTTAAAATCTTGCTTTCTTTTTTAACAGTTATGGAGATTTTATTAAAACTTTTAATCAATTACTATTGTAGGATTAAAAGAGGAGATTTTTTTTACCAAATCTCTATTTTAACGTCTTTAAATATAACTATGTTTGTTAAGTGTTTTACTAATCTAAACTGTGTATTTCTTAAGTATTAAAAATATATATAAAAAATCTTAACTTTAAAATGATTAAAACTTACTACTTTTAACTCTTAAAAATAGACATAAAATGGAAAGTATTATAATTAGCAACTTATCAACAACAAGAAATCAAATCCTTAATCAAAAAACAAACAAACAAAATTATATATTTTTACATATATCTTAATAATATCTTATTCCATTTCTCTTATGATTGAAATTTTTAACAAAAAGAACATTTTGTTTAAAAAAAAACTTTTTTTTTTAAATTTTATTTTTACAAATCTTGTTTTCTTAAAAACGTTTATTTACAAAAATGTCTGCCCTGTTCTGTAAACCCAATCCACGTTTATCATTTATTTGTCTATAAGAAGAAAAAATCAATCAAAAAAGAAAAAAAAACAAATTTTTAGGTTTATTAAAGGTTTGTTAAACAAATTTTATATGAAAATTTCGTTCAATAAACCTTTAATAAACTTAAAAATTTGCTATGAATATGGCCATATAATTAAGTCAAATAAATGTGCTTTGATGGCTAAACTTTATAAAAAAAAATACACAAAAACAAAATAACAGGAGTTTTTATTTTGAATAAAGTTAATGCTTAAAAAGTAAAGAAATTAAAAGTGAATTTTGTTAAGTTGTTTTAAGTAAATATTGTTAATTTACACAAAGTTATTGGACGGATATATGACTTAAACTTATGGCCACCAATGTATTTTTTTATCTCTTAAAAGCAGATCGATTTTTTTCTAATAATTTATGTTTAAAAGAATAAAACAATTCCTCTAAATTTTAAGTGAATTTTTTAAAATTTTGACTTTAAAATTTTTTTTTTTTAATTTTTATGCAAAAAAAAATATTCTTCAAAAGGAAAATTTTATTTTTTTTAAATTTTTTTTTGGTTCTTATATTAATGAAAAATAATTTCAATAATTAAAAAACCTCATATGAAATGCAATACAAAAACGTTTTATAAAAAAAAAATATTCTTCAAAAGAAAAAAATTTATTTTTTTCTGTTTTTATTTTTTTTATTTATGAAATAAATTTTTATAATTAAAAAAATATCATATGAAATACAATACGAATACGTTTTATGAAAAAAAAATACTGATCAAAAGAAAAAAAATTATTGTTTTTTTTTTGTTTTTATATTTATGAAAAATAATTTCAATAATTAAAAAA
>NDXZ01006818.1:0-12952 GCA_003055125.1 Paykullia maculata | reverse complement strand
AAGTGTATGCTCCATTCATTTCTTAATATATATCTGGCAAATAAGTTCTTACAGTGTAACTTCGGTTAACGTAACCCTCGATAATTAAAACACATAAATTCCTAATATTGGTGACTCAGTTAATGCAACTTAATATAGTTTACCGATATTCTACAAATCAAAAACATTTTCACATGTTGCTTTTGCTTTTGTAAACAACTCAATAGGAGGAGAATACTTAGCAGTTCTTTGGCAGACATAATGGTCTTGCAAAATCTTTTGCAGTTTATAAAAATACTTCATGTAAAAAAAACAATCGAAAATTTTTTACTTTTTTCGTTAAAAATATGATTCTTTAACTTGATAAAAAAAAAATTAGATTTGCAATAACAACATGTTATTGCCAAGTCCTTACTGGGTGTATACATATAAGTATGTACATAGGTATATATGGATATAGATATGTACATATGTACATATGTATGTATGTACGTATTACTTTAAATTTACATTAATGAGCAATTGCTTAAAACTATTGAATTGATATTCTTACGTTCAAGTTAGAAGAATTAAAATAAGTAACAATACAAACACTTGCGCTCTCAAAACTTTAACGAGAAAGAAATCAGCAAGACGTAATTTTTCTTATTATAAACTATTTTAAAAAAAAAATCGGTTTAATCAAGCTTAAATTGTACTCGCTCACCTAATCCGACTTATTTGATACCATGATTATGCATGATCACGTATGATACACATACACATACATGAGAATATCACAGGATTCTCGAATATCAACATGTACATATTAACTTTTCCATGCCTGGTGGTATAGTAGTAGTTGTTGTCAAACCGGTTTCTTGTAAAAATGATTGTTTTACTCCACACACTCTATGTTCTACCAAAACAACACAAACAAGAAAAGAGTGAACTTTCAATCTATCGTTTAAATAAATAAAAAGGTGTGTTAAAAAATATATGTCTGTACGTATCTCCATATGTATGAATGTATGTATGTATACATACATATGTATGTATGTAAGAAAAAGAACTAAATAAACAACAAACTGGTATCATAGGTATAAAGTGTTTGTTTTCATTTATACACCAAATTTATTTAATGACTGATAGAAAATGTGTATCTAGAACAGAAATCAAAATAATCACAATTCTATAAATTATTTGTTTAGATTTTTTAACTTCTCCAACAAAATAAACAGAATTGTTGGTAGATACATTCATATATACTTATGTACACACGTTCATACCCCCATATACATATGTACATACATATGTACATGGATTTGTGACGTAGTTTATGCAACAAAAAAAAACGTGTCTTTTGTTTAGGTTTAAGAAAAAACAAGTAGAAAACTTTTAGTCCGTTAAAAATTTTGGTGTTAAATTTTTATTGCAATTTCGATATTACCCATAGTCAACCGAATTTTTTTTTTTTTGATATTTTCAACCTTGAATTTCGGGCAGTATTTTTTTATGGTAGCTGGGTCCAATTATGGACCAATTATCATTAGCTTGATAGAAAGATTCGTGTTTATGCCATAACTATTTGTGGTTAATTAGAATCAAGGTAGACAGAAAGATGTACCTACATACTAGGTATGTATATTTTTTACTCACAAAGGTATTTTCAGACGATTTACGACACAATATTCTCTTACCATCTATGATGGTGTAGGGTATACAAACAAAAGATAATAATATGATTGACTTGTTGTAGCTGCATTTAGTTCAACCAACGATATGCTAAACAAATATTTAAGCACTAATTAGATAAATTTAAACATTTTCAACTCTTTATAGGTACTGAAATGTAAATAGTAAAATATCAATTATTATTATAGAGTTTCAACACCTGTGTAGCTAATGAAGAGACTTGATAAGCAACTTTACAATATACTGCAAATCCAACAAAAAAAAAAAATATTAGATTATTTGAATCGATACAGCAACACACACATACATACATACTTACATGCACACAATCTTTTAGTGAATACATACTTATGTACATATGCATGTATGTATAAATTTTTATTATTGTTGTACATACCTACCTACTTATAGTTTTTGTAAGTAAACTCTATCAGTTTGTTGTGTCCCACGTAAACGGTAACAGTAACAGTATCAGGTAAGTATGTTCATACATATTTATGTATATGTATTTATTTACATGCATAACCACATACATACATACGTGTGTATGTGTGTACGTATAAATTTAAATTAATGTGCATATGTATGTATGTACCAGTGATGCCATTGGGTTTCATTTGTTACATTTTCTATAACTTTTGAACCCTCTACTTAACATTCATGATGTATTTATATAAAAACTGATTACAGTTCGGACACGATTTTGTAAGAAGTGTATTAAAAATAATTAGCCAATTAAGCAAGAACACCTGATAAGAAATTCACATGTAAGCCTTGCAAACATAGCAAATAAAATAAAAAAGTTATTGCATACTAGGTATACACTTTATATATTCAAATTGATAATGCCTGTACATATGTAGGTACATATTATCACATGTTGAATATTTTTAACCAATTAACTCATTATTTATTTATTTTGTACATGTATTAACATATACATATGTATGTATGCATATATGTAGGTACCTACTATTCAAAAATAATTCTCTTAACATAATTTATGTAATTTTGAAATAATAACTTGTCACTTTTTAAGCGTCCTCTGGCAGCACTGACATGTATACATACTTATATAAACTGTCATATGTACATACGTATAGCATAATCTATATATTAAGCAACGTAACGTTATTACTTTTACTGCTCAAGTGTAATAGTTTATTGATCTTTTGTTAAGCTAATAGGTAGGTACGATAAATTATTTAAAGTTCTATTAACATTTTAATCTTTAAGTGCGTACTAAACTAAATATTTCACTGCTTCTTGGACATTTTTGCCTTCACGCTTATAAAATCTCAATGACATACGTTTGTATAACTTTGTTAAAAGTGTTTAAAATCTTTGATTCTTGTTTTACAAAACGTGTAAACATTTTTTGTTTGAAACATAACAATATTTAAGAACTTTAAAACAGATTTTTTGGCATTATTCATTCGTAGTTTTTTTTCTGCAGAACCTCTTAAATTTGACCCTAGTTGTGGTAGTTCAAAAAATGTTTCATCATCAAGTTTTCATAGGTAAGTTATAGACATGTTAAAATGTTAAAAATAGGTGTTGAACACAGAATTACATATGTATATACATATGTAAATATAATATAAATATTTGGCCAATTCACAACCTTTGTTGTGTCGTTGTATTGACGCAACATATTTATTTTGTTTTTAAAAATGTTTGTCTAAAACATATTTTGTTGTTAAAACTTACTAGAAATATAGGAATTTGCCGATGTTATAAACGAAGTATCTTTGCATATAAGAGACTTATTTCCACATTAAATTATTTGTTTATCATTTGTGTGCTTTGTTCTTTAAAACAAAAATACTATTTTACTAAGCATTTTGTATCATCAAGAAAACATTTGTGATAATTATTGCACTTTTATTTGCTATTCACTGTATTTAACTTGAAAATTTTACATGATAAAAAACATACATTTTGTTCTATCCGTGTCAAAAACCAGTGGCCAATATAAAAAATACAAACTTTAGTTTATTTCACATTATTATTATTAACTCACATAACTTCACTATAACTTGCTAACTTACTGCAAAAGTAAAATTTTTTCGGGGTGTATTTATGTATACTTAAAAAATATTAGTTTTTTTTTATTTATTTTTTTGCACGAGTTTTTGCATATATTTATGTTCGTATGAAAATGAAACTTTATATAAAAACGAAAAAAAAATGAGTGAAAACTGTCAATGTAAGCTAAAATAAAGTGGAATAATCGAAAAACCGACCAGTGAGCAAACTATCAACAACAATATCATAAAATAAAGTTAAATAAATAAAAAAAAATAAAAAAAAATAACGACAAAGAAATCGAGAAAAAATGCAACAATCTCTAATTTACTGAATGAATTAAAAATAAGCAAATAAGTAGATACACACTTTTAAATTCATACTTATGCACGCATACACACAAAAAAACACACACACACACACACACACATGTTAATAAAAACAAGACAGTATTATTGTTGTAATCATGTTGCTATGAATACAAGACGTATAACGTGTACGTATGCATGTATGTGTAGCTACAAATTAGACAAAAAGAACAAAACTACATGAAGAAAAATGAAATTCAATTAAATTATATACAATTAAAAGTATCTGCAAGTAATTTTTTGATTTTATGACGAAATGTATGAAATGTTATATGTAGTTTGTTAAGCGTATACATATATATTTACTTAAACACACGAATAAATTTGCAATAATTGCAAATATCTAAACAATAACAAAAAAAAAGCAATAAATAAAATAAAGTATTTTCACACTTTAAATGTAAGCAATTTTCTAGCACAACCTAAACTTAACTAAGTTAAGAAAAAGAAGTAGCAATTGCAAGATATGCATATGTACATATGTATGTTTGTATTTATCTATATATGTATGTATATATAAAATAGTAACGTGACTGATTGATTGATTGACCCAAACGCAAAAAAGCTAGGACTGTGGGTTCCTCTCCAGTTATACATATAGATTCTCTTGGAAATTCAAATATTAAGGGGGTACAAAATTTAAAAATGATTTGGACTACGTTCGCCACTTCTCAAAAAAAGAAGAATATGTTTTCGATACCCTTAGAATTTTAGAAATTCAAACGTATAGCGAAAGGAACTGTACTAATTTTTTGTACTTTTTTTAAGTTCTTTTGAATCTTTTGAACTTTCATAGAATTCATGTAAGGGTTTACCTTACCTTCCACTTATGTATATACAGACATCTAATTAAAAAAAATTAAATTTGAACAGAGGTTCCTTCAGACATAAAAAATTACGTGGCAGAAAAAAAGGAAAGTTTAGGTAACCAGTTTTTGGTAGCGAAGCTGACCGGGTCTAAGCTAGTGTATAGATAAAATTGTACTTCATAAAAATATATGTACATAAACGCAGTAAAAATTAAGAAAACTAGAAAAAGCAAAAACAAAAATTAAATTTAGAAAATAATATGTACATACATGCATACAAACATACATCTGTATGTGTATATACTACATATACCCTAAGCACACAAACTTTCATACAAAATAAAACTATTTATTTATTACTCTAAATAAAAATGTCCACTATTTATAGATTTTTGCGCGAAAAATATTTTTGCCACCAGAAAGATGTAATTTTACCATCTCCACCTTCTCAAATGTATGCACAATTCCCTAAACGTATCTTATGTATGTACTCTTATTTACAAAAAAACGTACTTTAGGGATGAGCAAATGCAAAAAATTATCGATATATTTTATAAAAATAACAATATTTCGATACATCGATATTTTTTTGTAAATTCACAAAACACAGGAAAATTAAACTTTAGTTGTGGATTAATCAAATTAATCGAGGAAGCCTGACAAACAAAATATCGAAAGGCGACTTCAGAAAGAACCGGCATGAAATGCTGGCCACACACAATATTACACGGGGAATGCTTCATTTAAGATTTCAACATTAATTCACATGCATCTTAACTGTCAAACTGTATATAAAAATATTAAACAATAATTATGTACGCATTAGTTTGGCAGTTACGAATGTGGATAAAATCTTTTTGCTATAGATTTGCAAACACCTTGAGTCTGATCAAATTTATTCGCGATCATTATTAAAGGCTATATTGGAAAAAACGTGGCGAGAATTTTTTTACAATTTAATAACATGATTTACAAAACCGGTGTTAGCAAATATCGAGATCAATATGCAAGAAAGTATCGATATAGTGCAAAGTTAAATATCAATAATATACTTATTTTGATAGTTTTTTTTAATATGTCTTACCGAAGACGCACAAACGCGCATATGTATGCTTGTTATACAACCAAATTGCTCAGATGGAGGATATTGTTTATTTTTTTTTATTTATTTTCGCTCACGCCCAGAAATACTTGTAAAAGAAAATATCGCAAAATTACTTTTTTCTGAATTTTATTGAAAACAAAATAGAAGAAATCACGATACAACAATTCATTATCATTTTACTATTATACGTTTTAAAGACAAAATTTCAGTAGAAACTAATTTATTTTTTATACGTACATACCTCTCTGTACGTATACGTAATATACAATTGAAACATATATTACACTAGCAGGGCGCCCCGCCCTAGCTTCGCACGGAAGTTATTTACGAATGAAAAAACTTAGTAATGCGTTTTACGAAAATAGTTAGAGGCTAAGGTAACATAGGAAAAATGAGAAGTGAATAGTAGGTATTTGTTACATCATTTTTAAATAAAGTAACCTTTTTAGCGAATTCGTTCTTTTATTTAAAAATATCCTACTACCAAATATCTCTTTACATATCATAAAATGTATTTGAAATGTGTGGGAGGTGCCACGCACCCTTATTTTTTTCATACAAACACGGTTTGTATGAAAAAAACTACGAACCAACCTTTCTTAAAACTACGAACCAACCATAAAAAATTCAGGCAAATCGACCTAGCAGTTCTCAAGTGATGCGGTTACATACATGAACCATTTCATTCATATATACATATATACTAGGACCCGGCAAACGTCGTTTTGCCAAATATAAAAAAAATACCTTAAAAGTTGAAAACGTACTCTTTCGCCACCTTTATGATTTTTTAATGTAGTTAGGAGCAATAGGACGTAATTTTTAAAATAATTTTAAATAAATAATTTATTAAAAAACATTGTGAATTTCTCAATATTTAACCACGCCTAGTTTACCCACTTTTTGACTGAACCAAAAAAGTTGTTTCGCGTTTAATTTCTATCATTTCAGCTAACTTCACATTATTATACTGAGTTTTACGACGATTAAATAAAAAGAGAAGGTAAAATAGTGTGAAGACAATATGTAATGAAATATCAAAAAATACGTATAGAAAGTTGACAGTCGTATAGCTCTAATCATTTTTAGACATTTTTCTAAACACGTATGATTCTCCATTGTATCGGGGCTGTGTTTCTTTTTACTTTGTTTAAAACAAATTTATATTTGATTATTTGACAACCAGAACCAAAATCATTTTATTTTGCCTTCACAAAATCCAATGAAAATCTAACGACTAGTAGAACAGTGTGAAGCTACCTTTATCAAAAGTTTGTAAGAGTTTTTCGTAGTTTTTTTTTTTTAATTTTCTAAAATTTTTACGTACATTCAAAAATAATGCTGAATGTTTAAGCTTATTTGTCAGTTGCTGACAAGTTTAAGATTTGTGTAAGAGTATCAAGGTAATTTATATCACATGTAAAACTTTTTATTAATACAAAGTTTGTATTTTTTTTATAGATCCAAAAAAATATTCTGTTTCTGTAATGAGTTTGTATATTTGAAAAGAATTGTCGTTAGTAATGCAGATCGCGCAAAAAAAACTTTATATATAACTTGTTACAATATAACTTATTTAATTGCTCCAGGCGAATTTAAACGTGTAAATAATGTTCGCTTAGTTACCCATTTCGAGTAATTACCACAGAAATTAATTAGAATTAAATTTTTAGGTTAAATTTGCTTTGTTTATCTATCCAAAGAACCTTTAGAACCCCTAAATGGTATAATTAATTTTTAATTCTTAGTTAAATGGCGTTAAAGTTATGGCAGTATCTGCAAAATATGTACTTAGGTATGTATGTATATTATTGAAATACTTTTATATATATTATATTTAAGTATACATATGTATATACATACATGAATACTATATATGCATGTATGTATATATGTATATGTCCATAAAAATATATGCATACCCAGCAAAAAAAAAATCTTAATTTGGAAGCAGTAAATGTGACTAGTGCATACCTACTGCTTCTTTAATGCCTTTTGAAACTATTAGCTTAAAAAAGTGATGTGCAAAATGAATGTGTTCAGCAGTTTCTTTAAAAAGATCATTAAGGAGCTCTAAAGCAGAGCCTCTGCGCGAGAAATCACGAGGTGCACAACTGCACTCTGCTTTACAAAACTGCTTTCGAGGAAGCATCATTTTTTGCTGGGTATGTATGTAAGTACATATGTACATATACACAAAGTTAGGCGTTCGAAAAAAGATTTAAATCTTGCTTAACCTTTTTCCAATTAAAAAAAAATTTTAAATTGAAGTTACAATTTGATTTAAGGTTTATTTAGGAACAAAATTTCTCAAATATCTACTAACATAAAATATTATTTTCAAACCATAACTTTGGAAGACCTATATTCTTAATTTAATATACAGAAGAGTTATTCACATTTTTTTTTTTTAATTTTAAGACAAATAAACAAATATTTGGCTATAAAAAATGTTTAAATTTAGTATAATAATGTTATGTTATATAATGACTTTAGTATATGTTAAATAATTTAGTAAAAACCAAAAAAAATATATATATTTAGATAGAAAATACCCTGAAAATATCAAATAACTTTTTTTTTTTTTTGACAAAGCTCTTTTAAATTGGGAGCGACTTTTTTATGGGGCTATCCTAATGTACACAATATGCTTGTATGCTCACAATTTTATTTTTAAATTTATAAAATTTAGTTTATTGTGTCTCCCCCTAATTAGAAACTTCCCGTTTAACGTGACTGGTAGACTAATCGTACAACGACATACATAAATATACATACATATTTTGTCGATCCAAACAAATTGTTGATAAAATTACAGTCGCAATAATTTTAAACTCTCTTCCTTCAAACTTTTATATATTACAATATATAATAAGAGTAAAGTATGAAATTAATAAAAAAAAAAATAATAATAATTATTAAAACATTGTCATTAGTTTAATTTTTTTTTTGTTTTCTTTCTTATTAAAATTGCAATTGTAAGGAAATGACATTTGTATACTTAAGTACATACCTACATAGTAATAAAATTTTGTTTAACTTACATTGTTTTTAAAAAGCAATCCAAAATGTTAATCATAAAAATATGATGAAGCAATATAAATTATAATTATCCTTTATTCTCTTCGTTCTTGTCGAAATAGATTCTACAATGATTTAAATCGAATAAAATCGAATAGAATCGTAGACAAAAATGAAATACGAAGAAGAAGTTGTAGAAGAAGTAAATTAATGTTGATGTAGTTGTTGTTGGTTCATAAATAGTAAAATCATTTAAATATTTTCTTTTTATTTTTCAGTTTTTAACTTGTAATAATCAACACACACACAAAATCCAGACAGGAAATGACAGATGGTTGAATTTGCCGCTGATATTTTTTGTTGTTTTTTGTTTTATTTAAGATACACACATAGCATACATTAAAACATACATATTTAGATACGAAGAGGAGTATTTGTATATTTGTTTGTTTGTTTGTTTGTATTTAGATACATACATACATGCATACAGATATGTATTTATAAATGTATGTATATTTTGTATGATTTTCTAGTTGATGTTATTGCTTTTCTTGTGTATATCTACAAGTATATGTATGTTCAGATAAATATCTTTATATATGTAGGTATGTATGTATATGTATGTTTATGTATACATTTTTACGCGGATATGTATGTACATTTGTACATCCCCATATGTATTTGTACATACGAATTTGTGTAGTCGAATGTACTTCTTTTGCTTCTATTGCTTAAACATATAGGTATGTACATATTTTTTTTAATAATTCAAATATCTACACCTAAAAATTGGTTTTGAAATTTAAATGCAAAATGATTTTTTGTTAATAACTTTATTTGATCATTACTACAACAAATCAGATGTAAATGTTCTAGTAGTTGCTTGTTTTTATTTTTTTTCCTTATTTCTTTAATTCATTCATAAATTATTTTCAATCTTCATCATTTATGTATGTACATATGTACATACATACATACATAAACAACAACGTCGATGACGACGAAAACGACTTTGAAAACAACAACGACGACGATGTTTAAGATTTTATTTTAGACAAACATACATACATACATACATGTGCATGTACAAGCATACATACATACATATATGTATATTTACTATTTAATATACATATGTACAACTTCTGAATGTACATATGTATTGATATTTGTAGACGTGTATACACTTGATTCACACAATTTTATTTTTTTATTTTTTTTTTAATTTTTTCTTTCTCTTCTATATCTTTTCTTATTTATTATTTTTAATTTTTTTTGATAATACTTTTTTGTTGGAACAAATTTTGTTTAATATAATTTTATTTTCTATTTGTTTTTCTTTTCACTATTAGGGGACTCGACGAAGAATGATTGAATGATTTTTTGTTCTTGTTGTTAATATATGTACGTACTTACATACACATTTATAAGCGTTGAATAAACTTTTTTGTTTAACATTTTTTTTAATATGTACCTGCTTACATATGTATGTACATGTGTAAGTAAATATTTTCAATAGGTACTTTTAATAAATTTTTATATTTTCTTACAACAAAAGTAAATATTTGAAATCACTTAAAAAAAATATTTTGAAAATTATAAATCGCTGCTTAATGGATATCGAATCGTTACAGAAAAGTAAACAGGATATTTAACTATGTGAACTTGTATGTTTGTATTAATAAGAAATTCAATAAGGCCCTAAACGTGTTATGGTAACTTTTGTAGTTTGTAAAAACGTTTTGAATGCGAATGTACAGAGGCGGATATATGCTCGATTATATGGACACGCACACTCATTCGGTATTTTAGTTATTGTTGTAGTTGTTTTTGTCAATCAGCCCCGCAACGGATCGATGACGGTACGAATGAGACAGTATGTTAAAAACGCTATCAAGCGAAATAAATCCAAGTGGTTATGTATCGCGCACTGTCTACCTCAAACTAATGTCTGTCGAGGTGGTTTGTTGCATGCGTGCCACTCTCACGCGAGTCACGGTGCCGAAAGCTAAAAGTAGTATGAGCGAGCAATAGTCAAATTGGGCGAATTCCTCTTTAGGGAGAGAAATTCACCGTGAGTGCGAGAGCCCACGAGCGAAAATATGAGAGTTTAAACTTTAAAGAGTCTCGAATCTTGTGTATGTAGTTCCAGAGAATATTTCGCCCTAAATGCATGTGTGTTTAAAATATTTTAAAGGTAAATTAGTGAGAGCGATCACTTAGTTTGATTTTTATTCTTGATCTTTTCTTGTTGGTTTTGTAAGATATTTAATTATTTGTTTGTCTGTTCACATTTTTCGCCGCATTTATCGATTACGTTGGTCTTTACCCCGTTTTTTTTGTTTGTTTTCGACTTGGTTCTTATGTAGTTGATCAAATCTATAGTAATTCATCATAACCCCAGTTCACTGTTTAACACAATTAAATATTTTGTTACAACTTTGTTCACTTTACCAATTTACATTTATTTTTATTTTTTTGCTATCTTAAACGCATTTGTTTTAATACCTTGCCTTTTACTTTTGGAAAACATCTCCTGGTATAATTTTTATCTACACTTTTTTTGTAGGTAGTTTACTTAGAAATTGATTCACACTTTGAAATTCATTCAGTTTTATTTTACTCTTTTTTTCGTTTATTATTTTCCACGAATGCGGCAAAGCGAATACATCGACGACAAATGCGAAAATAACAAAGAAAACAACTACTAATTCATTTGCCAAAAAAAAAATTATACCTATTTCAATGAATGAATTTCGTTCTGCTCAGTTCGATAAGGTCGTTCTTATGTACGTGTCTGCTGATTGTCCACTTTTTTATACATATTTTTTTGTTGTAACAATTTTAATGTTGTTGCTGTTTTTTCCGATTTTCCAATTTTTTATTTATGGTTGTTGTCGTTGTTGTAATTTAAGGAACATGAACCGTCGTCTCTTACAACACACAGCCTTTTGTGAACATTTAATAGGGAATCCGAAAAGGTAAAATGTGACAAAAGTATCTGTGTCTGTGATGTTTTATATCGGGTGTAGGTATGTGTTAGAGAGCAAGCGTCTGTGTGTGCGTATATAAAAAATAAAAAAATTAAGCGTACATTTATACGCACTTCTTTGCTCCGTCCGCTTTGGAGGAAATATGAAAAACGACTGATTCGCACACATACTTGCTCTTCCCAAACCATGCCAGAACCAGGTTTACCAGACTTAATTGCTTATAGGTTAGGAATTTTGAAAGACTAGGGGAACATTTTTTTTAAGTTTATATACTGATAAAGAATAATTTGTTAAATCGACAATTGTTGTAAGCTGGTAAGGTACAAATGTATCCTTAGTAATCTATAAATGACTAGTTTGACCCAAATATAAGAAAGTGCTGCGTACTGGCAATTCATATTTATACCCTTCACCACAGGTAACAAGGGTTTGTCAATCCGTTTGTAATTTCTACAATATTCATTTGCGACCCCATAAAGTATATTTATTCTGAATCCTTTTAGATAGGGAAGTCGATTTAGGCATGTCCGTCTGTCTGTTAAAATCAATTTTTCTCAACCCACCGATGTCGTACGGACACGTTATTGGTATTAAACCATTTAGAAATTTCACCGAGATTCTTGCTATTAAAAATCCCCAAAATCCAACAATTAACCAGATACATACATATAAGCAAACAAAAAATAATTTAAATTATTGTGTGATTAAGAAATGCTTTTTGGGAATTTAAACAAAAAATTAATGATATAAGCAAAAAAAAAAAATTTTTTTCACCAAAAATATTTTATTTTTTGCAAAATTTAAAAAAAAAATACTAATTGGCCCAAATCAGCAAAGATATGGGCGAAAACCCTATATGGACTAAAATTTATTTCATAAAAAATCAACTTTTCTAAGACTTTAAATACCTTTCCGACATCTAAATCAGGGTAGTGCAAAAGACCGCACATGTGCGAATGCTCTCAAACTAATGAA
>NDXZ01006803.1:0-11342 GCA_003055125.1 Paykullia maculata | reverse complement strand
TTATAGAGCAAAATGTGAAAGTATGCATTTGGTACTACCTTTATAAATTTTCAACATAATTAACGATTGCTTCAAAGAATTTTGAGTCCAAAATTAATTAAATCTTTTCTTAAAGGAATAAAGGTATAAAACAAAATGTGGAATAAATATGGCACTTATTGTGGCCGTTTCATAAAAAGAGAAAGGCGTCAACTGTATAGTGAAAACGGGTTAAAAAGGTAAAAAAATTACAAAAAAGGTTGAAAAGCGCTTAGAGAAGCAAATGAAAATTTGATCAAACATTTTGAAAATTTGTTTAGTTTTCAAACAACACATTTAAACAAATATATATTAATTTTTTTATAGTTAATAGGAGCAATCAAAAACTTAAAATAAAGTAACAATGAATTAAGAAATAAAATAAGGGTAGCACTACAAAACGGTTTTAATGAAATACTAAAATTTTTTAAAGGTTTAATTTAAATTAATTTTTTATTTAAGCATTTGAAGGCAATTTGTAATTGCAACAACAAATTCTGTCTTGTTTTAACAACAAATTGTCTCTAGTTTTAGACCTTATTTAATATTCAATAAAAAGTTTAAAGAAAGTCGATTTTAGTTTTTGGTTTAAAAATTCACTAAGCTTAATGTTCTTTTGACTTCGCCATTTGAGTAAAAACAAGTAAGAGCGCTATATTTGGCTGTGCCAAATCTTATATACCCTTCACTACTTCACACTTCAGGTGTTTCACCTATATCTTTGCTGATTATGGGCTAATTAGTAATTTTTTTTTAAATATCCCAAAAGCATACACATAAATATAATAATTTAAAGAAAAAAAAAATTTTTTTTTGCTTAGATCTCGAAATTTTTTTTTTGGTTATAACTCGAAAATGTTTTTTTCTCAAAATTTCTCAAAAAGCATGTCTTACACACATATATAATCATTTTTGTGTAAAAAAAAATTTCGAGATAAAATTTTTTTGCTTATATCTCGTTAATTGTCTGATATTGGTGATTTTCAATAGCAAGTGTTTCGGGATCGTTTGATACCAATACCGTGTCCGTACAACATCGGGGGGCTGAGAAAAGTTGATTTCAACAGACTGACAGACGAACAGACGGACATGGCTAAATCGACTTCCCTATCTATAGGTATAAGGATTCAGAATACATATATATACTTTATGGGGTCGCAAATGAATATTGTAGAAATTACAAACGGAATAACAAACTTGTATATACCCTTATCATCTTAGGTGAAGGGTATAAAAATAAGGCATACGAATAAAAAATTTAACAAGTTCATGAAAAGGATATGTCCCTTTAAAATTGTACCCTTCAATCCAAAATACATCTGTTCTTTTCATATTTTTCGATTTTTGCAACCCTAGATACTTCAGAAAATGTTTATTTTCTTTATTAGAGACAAATCATCAATAAAACTGTTTATGAAATCAATAAAATCCACTTTGATATTTGTTAAAATATTATCTACTCTAAACAGCGATATTTTTGCAGCAATTTAAAATTTGAAGGAAGTTTAAGTCTTAGTTGGTACTCGGCAATTATTTTGAAAATTCCATTAAATTCCATATTTCAGTTGTAACAAAAAGCACCAAAAGCGCCACAAAAAAAAAGCGTCACAAAATACCCTTTTTTAAAAAAGGGTATTTGGACAAAAAAAAAAGGGTAACGAGACCAAAAAAGCGTCGAGAAATACCCGAAAAGCGTCAAAATGAAAACACTGATGGCAGTTTTTATGAGTGTAAGAAATACAAAAAAACTTATTTAATGAAAGCGAATGAGTTTCACCCAATGTATTATCAATACAATTTCTTCTAAAGATGCAAAAGTCTGAGTAATCTTCCAAGAATTCACCATACTAATCTTTACTATAAATATTACAACAACAAACTGTACAAGCTTTAACGCATAAAGTCTACCTTGATTATGTTTTTTTTTGCTCGACTAAAAAATCTAATGTGTTTAGATCAGTGATTGTCAAAACACCGCACTTGTGCTAATCCCCTCAAACTAATGAAAAGAGCCTTAGAAGATAATTTGTATTTTTATTCTCTTTTTACTAGACAACACTGAACAAAATGTTTAATATAGAATAGAAGAATAATTTTTTACTGCCTGTTGTTGTCATGAATTAAATAATAAAGATTAAACAAATTAAAACAACAATTAAAAAATGAAGAGAACATGAGAAGATAATTTGTATTTTTATTTGGCAGAAACATTTAGTCTGGTTTGATCATTCTTGAGAGCAGGTTTTGTCGATTATTACTAGACAACAAAATGTTTAACACTAAATGGGAAAATGCTTTTTTATTTGCCGAAAATTACTTTGGTAAAGCTGAGTGCTTAGTTATTAAGACCGTCATGTATGTAGTTCTATTGTCTACAGATCTTTAAAGCATAATTTAGTGTATTTGTTAACTTGCAAAATAAAAAAATATCCAGTTATTTTATTATTAAAAGTGTCTGTAGTTCGAACATTTTTTTTATTTGCGATATTAATGAGTCAGTTTTTATTTTGAATTAATGAACTGCGACAACCAGTTCATATATACTTGTAAGACTAGGGGTATAAACTGGTACAAACATTTTGTTCTGTGGAATAGGAGAAAAACAATTACACTTAAAAACAAAAAACTAAGAGAAGCATAAAAAATGAATGTATGAAGTTATTTGGCGATCCCTGGTTTATATCTACGAAAACTCTTTGCCTGTTTTTTCATTCGTATGTTTCTGTATATGTATGTATGCATCATATATGTATGTATGGTTACAACGATTGGGTTTAACAGTTTCTTGAATTATAAAGATATTAAACATTAGTGAAATCAATAAAAAATAAATAGCTGAGTTTTAGCACAAAGCTTTTATGAAGGCCATAAGTAAGGTTAAAACTTTTTGTTAGTATATCCCAGAGGATATTTACAAATAAGCTTAAGAATTAAGAGTTTCATCATAGAAACTCTTAATTCTTAAATCTCAAATTTTAAATAATCTGCCTTAAAGAGTCGTCACAGCACACAATTGTAAATCATTAATCTATTAATTTTTGGTATAAAATACTATAATCCCATATAATCTCATAGAATTTTGTATTTGTGCATTAACAATTAAAAGATATTTTTATATGCTTAAAAGCAAACAAATGTTATTTAACCTATAAAAAGGCTGATTCAGTTGTTGTTTAAATTTTTTTCTTTTTAATTGGTATATTTGTTAAACATTGATATAAATTATTATGAAACCAAAAAATGTATTGAGAATAACAACCTGTTTTCCAAGTAATACATATGTAAGGCATACAGGTGACCCCCGATTTACGAAGGCTCGCTTTACGAAATTTCGAGATTACGAACATCATTAATAAATTATAAAATTCGTTAAACGAATGCGAAATTTCGAATTTACGAACATCATTAATAAATTAAAATAAATAATAAAGTTATTATATTAATTTAAAACTAAATATTTGTTTTTAATGTAAAATTTCCTTTTTTAAAAAATATCTAATGTATTTTTTTTAGCGGATAAATTTCTTTTCTAATTTTATTATAAATGTTTCTAAAAATAGGGTTTCGCATAACGAACGTTTTGGGTACACATCTATGTATTTTTAATACAAACTTATACTAACAAGGATCTTGTTTTACGAATATTTTTAATCCCTGGAACGTATCTATTTATTTTCAGTAGAACACCATACTAATATTGAGCTCGCTATACGAATATTCGATATATGTACGTCCACTTTCACAGAACGTATCCTATTCGTAAATCGGGGGTCACCTATACATATGTAAGAAAGTTTGGTATTAAACTGTAAACCTCTGTTCATGGAAATATATTGTGTTTGTATTACCTACATTATGTTGGCTTTCACAATGCCCATAATTTCACATACACACAAATAATTTTACAAGGGCTGTGATAATTGCAAACGTAACAATCTCAAATATTTACGAAGGGATTTTATAACAGAGCTTAGATACTTTACACTTTTCATTTTGTAGAAAATGTTTTATTTTTTTTTTTAATTTCCCCATCTCCGAAAATTAATTTAATTTATGTAAGATAGTCCTTATCATTGTTCATTTTTGCCCAACATATTGGCCTCATATTCGTCCTTGCATTCCTGCACTTGTTTGTCAGAGTTTCATTGGAATTTGTACTTTTTATTATAGTTTGTGGTTCTTTGTTAAATACTTTTACTTTAAGCGCACCATATTAACATTATTAACTTACCAAATGTCATTATCATTAATACACACAAATACATACAGTTCCATTAACACACACACACGCACGTTCTCACATAAGCGGCCACAAAGTACAAATATTTTATTAAATATATGCGTATCCCATAAGTCAACCTATAGTATTCAATTACATTTATACATGTTAACACGCAAACTATGTATTTATATGTACATAACACACGTACATATAAAGTTTTAATTCATATCCGGAAAACCAGCATAAACAGAAAAATATAAACCACAATTTCAATATGTTTTGGTTTGGAAAAAAATTTGCAAAATAGAAAAAGAACGTAAAGGATTAATATTTATGTATCGCAAGCTATAGATAAGTATATTAATCTATGTATGTACATATGTATAAGCTGTATTACTCAACATTGAAACAAAAAGTCAAGTAAAATTTTGTTAAGTGAGCAGTAACAAATTTGTTTTACTTCTTTGTTTTGTAAGGATATAAAATAAAAAAATAACACTTTTAAAAAGACTTTTAACTTTTGAATAAATTTCATTAGTATATTTTAAATATTAGAAGTAAGAGCATAGATACTTAATAGAACAACATGAGCTCATTAAGCTTAAGAGGTATAAAAATGTTGTACATTGAAGTCCTAAGAGCTTAAAAATAATAAGTTATGAAAAGGGAAACACAATAATATGTTTTACTTACTTTCCTTTAAAGAATTTTGAAAAATATTTTAAGGCTGTTAAAAAACAGATTGAAGGTGCGAGTTCTTAGTGAAAGTTTTATTAAAAAAAAAATAAATAATTTTGAAAAAACTTTCTATAAAAGGAAAATTATAGCAAATTTTTGTCATTAGGGAATTTGAGAATGTAATATATAAGAATTAAAAATATGTGTGTGCGAAAACAGCTAGAAACAATTTTTTGCTTCCAAAAAAACACTTTTTTGACATATAAAAAATATATTAACAATTTTCTATTTCAATCAATAATTTGAAAAATTATTTTATAAAAACCCTTTTAAAGGATTTTATGAGTTTAAAGTTTTTATTAAATTTGTATTTTTTTTTTCAGTTTTTGGTTTCAATTTATTTTTAACAGCACTTTATACTATGGAACTATTAATCTTCAATTGCAAACACGCACGCAAGTGTTGCACGCTACCTTACGTTTGCAAGTTAACGAGCAGGTTTGTAAATAAATGCGTAACTAAAGTGTGGTAAAGTTTTTGCATATAGTTTCGCTTTTAGTATATCAATTTGCTGTTGCTAACTATGTTGGTTTAATTTTATTTAAATTTGCCTAATAGTTTTAATATATTTTTTTCTAACAATTTAAATATTAGTGTTTTAGTCCAATCGTAAACTCAGAGATAAAATTTCACATAATTAATTTTAGTAGTTTAAAAATTTTTTTGTGAAGAATTTAACCCTTTCATAGGCTCTTTCACATTTTGCTATATAACTTTCTACTAAATAAATTAGTTTATTTTCAATGCCAAATTGCGTACAAAAACTGTTAATAGGTTAGAAAATTTTTATTTAATTTGACTAAAAAGTCTGGCAGTAAATATGTTTTCCACAGACAGACGAAGGAAGACAGGAAGGAATGTTACTGGATATTGCGTACGGAGTTACAAATTCTTTATTTCCCCTTTTACCACTGGTGGTGGTGATGGAGGGTATAAGAGGAATTATGAAACAATTTTGCTTAAAATATATTTACGATTAGGCAATCTTACGTGTTTAAAAAAATGATGGCTTACGATCGTGCTTGATCACGTGTGATTTACGTGGTTTTCGTTTATCACAAGAGTGGTGCCCATCTATAATTTCTATGAAACTCCTGTGTCTTGAATTTTAAATCGATGCCAATATTTTTAAAGCACCCAAGGGAGTTAGGTTGGTTTTCTTTAGAGTATTTATTTAATGAAAGCTAAGACCAATAATAAGTCGACCACCACGAAATCCGTTAAACATATTTGCATAAATATTTAACATATTATTTTTTTCTAATTTTATTTAGGAATGATTTAAAATAGAACCCTTTCTTTGAATGTTAAACGTTTACCACTGATTTACATATAATAAATTGTGGTTAAATTTTAACTACACTCTATTACTTTGTAAATAGCTAAGGGGTTATAAAATCCCTATAAATGTATTGAAAATGTATCCATAAAATAGCACACAAGTAGCCAATATTGCCTTGTTTGATAACAGTGTGTCCATTTAACCAACCTTTAACACCTTTAATCTTTTTATTTATATTTTAACTTTGTATTTTTTACATGTTCCATTAGGATAAACTACGTATCATAAAAAAAGAGAAACTCACATAAATATGGTACAATATAATTTATATGTTGGACACTTCCCGCACTTCCGCATAAATACACATAAACAAATGGCTTATTTACAACAAAAGAGTTGTAACTCAAAATTTGCATATATATAGTTGAAAATGAGTTTTACAAAGAAAATGTTTTAGATTTAATTGGTTCAGATAAACTCTTAAATTTTTGTTTCTAAATCTTTTATTATAAAAAGCGAGATTCAGAAATAAATATATTTTTTTAAATCTTAAATATGAAAAAAAAATTAAAAAACAAAAAAATATAAAAATTATCTTTAATTGTATTAAATATTATTTTATTTAAATTTTATGAGATTTTGTTCTAAAGCATTAATACGAATTTTTCCCGTTACTGTGCTTTTTGAGTTAAGTCTCTTTGGGGTAAATGGGCAAAATGTAGATTTTATTTATTTACCAAACACAAGAACGCCGCCACCATCATTTTTACCACCGACACCAGAGTCAATACAATAAAATACGTGCTCGACCGTTTGATAGTGTGTTTAACAATTTTACACGTTCGCATCTCTTTATGGAAAACGTCAAATTAAATAAAATAAAGTGAATGGAGTGAAATAAAATTTAGTAGAAAAAAAGCAAAATAATAATAATAATAAATTATGATACAACCCTACTATGAAACGTTCGTACGAATATAAGCCAAAATGCGTGTGTTTGTGTGTGTGTGTGTGTGTTATGAATGGGTTTCTACAATCATAAATATTTAATTTTATACAACAAAACTACTTTCAAACTCACAATCATTCAATTCAGTTCATTTCAATAAGATTTAATTTACCCAGTTGTAGTTCAAAAAACAAAAAACACCTTTTCGTTCATAAATAATTTCTGCGGCGGATTTCACAGTTAACGGCCGATAAGGCAATTTGGATGCTTAAGGGTAAAAAGCAATCAATTTTATAGAAGCTCAATGAAAATCAGGCTACACACTCAGCTTTGTTTGTTATGTTTTTAATAAAAATTGTGAAATTTCTAATTTATTTATTATCTAAAGTATTCATTTTTGTATTCTATTTGTTAAAGTTGCATTAACAAATTCAAAAGTGATAAGAGAACAATTTATTTAAGGTTGAATTACCCTAAATTTATTATACAATTTTGGAAGTTATTTTAGTTTTTCGACCTAGCCCAATAATAAGATTTTATATTCTTGTTTATTTATTTAAAGAATATTGAAGAAAAAGAATTTTTGTCAAGATATGTACCTCAACAGTATACGTTGGGGCAAACAAACTTATCAACCAAACTTAATTAATTTATTTTTATGACCTATTCACGTGAAACAATAGAAATTTTGACACTTTAGAGTTGTGTTTTAGTTGCGTCAACAAATTATGTGGTTAATTAAAATTTATGGCCATAAGACAAATGCAGCTGAATGCTAAATGGCTTAGTGCAGTTTAGAGTTATATTCATGTTGGTTAAGAAATTAACATAAATTATGTTACGTACGAATAGCGCAAACATACTTTGACAAATTTTTTAAAATAAATTGTTTTCTTTTAATTATTAAATTCCATAAAATAAATTATTTTATGGAATAAAGAAGTTATTTTGATACTGACCTCACATTCCCCGAAGAACTTAACTCTACCCTAAATAAAGAAGCTTCTTCTAGCCACTAAAAAAGAAATGAAATATATTTTGCCTAAAATACAATGACAATGGTGCCTTGCGGGGTAGCATCTTAGCAATAGAGTAATTTAGTTTATTCCTCTATTTGGATTGTGATGAAAATTATGGAAAATTCGTCTGCAGGCATAAAGTTGGATGCCACATAAATAGTTAAGTATTGTCCTATTTCTTGTTGTGATATCATGTCAATACACTTAGATAAATGTGACTGGTTTACCATCTTATTAACGTATGTCCGGCAATCCTTGGCCAGGCCATATACCAAGTGCTATATAAACATTAAGGGTTTTTATTGCAGCCTTATTGTAGGTGTTGTTTCAAATAATCCTCTTTGATGCTCCATACATAGGTTCTCTTTTAATTTGACAATCTTAAAGCTATTTTCCGAACAAATTCCTTAACAGTTATACTTTAGCAAACTCACTCTCCCCCATTTTTGAGTTGCCAGCAAAGGTTCTTAAGATTTTAGTTGCCATCCCCGATATCTATTGAGTCTGTGATCGAAAATTGAAAACGTTTTGCTAAAGAGTTCGAAGAACAGTAGGGGTTAAATAAATTTGATTGAAAATAACTATAATTCTTAAAAATTTTATTTTAATGTTGCCTGATGACAGTTTTTGCTAAAGAATTGTCAAAATAGCTGCAGAGAACCCCCATGTGATTGAAAAACTACCTGTCCTTTTTTAAAGTAGATTTTGGGCTATAGACATTATTGAACAGAACTTCTTTGAAAATAAAACAAGTCAAGCAGTGATTCTTTAGTGGTACTTGATACTGTGACATTATTCAAGTTTTCTTTCTGCCTAAATTATTTAATATTGATGTAAAAAACATGTATGTTTTAAAAACAATCCAATTTTTACACGTTACATTTCTTGCTTAGCCTTTGTATAAATGTTATAATAAAATGTTTCGTTTCTTCTCTTTTCGATTTTATAAATAAATCTGTTTTATTCACAATATATTACACATATCATGTAACATTAAGGTTTTGTCATGGTGATTTTGATTACATAATATGTTTCAAGTGTATCAATATTGAAGTTATGCGTGGTTGCCTAAAGTGGTTTCAGCATCGATTTGTAAGTCTTAAGCTTAGCATTAGCATCCAGTTAAGCTTTCCACGTAAGTATTCCATCAGGCGTCAAATTTGGTTACTTAACAATTTAATTTTATTGGATTAGCACTAGAACAAACAATTTGCCAATAAGAATTGTGCTGTTTCTTAGCCAAAAGTAAATTTTTTAAGCTGATTTCTTAATTGGAAGTTGCTTTAGTCCATTATAGAGTATCATAAGCCTGAGTGGCAGCCATTACACTATCGACTAGCAGCAGATATGTGAAGTGTGTAAAATGTATTACGTTTTTTTTTGTGGTATAACGTCTCTTATATAACAAATATTTTTAACATAGAAGCAGATATTTTTTATGTTAGTTCAAAGGATTAGAAAACTTTTAGTGCAGTTACATCTTTAACTTTGTTCAGAAAAATCGTGACTGCTTTTGAAGACAAATTGGCGAAATCTCGCTGGTAGATAAATTTTTTTTTTTGATGATGGTAAACCTCTTAGTTGGAAACTAAAGCTACCATCACATATACCTGAATTTGGCAACTTTTTTGTTACAGTTTAGCACTTTGGACTTTTTATATAGCTGGGCCTTAACACTGCTGCTACAGTCGGTTGTTAATGTAAAGGGGATAAATGTAAGATCTGTCAACTCTTTATTGTTTTTGCTTTGTTTGGTTTGTCATTTAATCAGGAATAGACTTAACCTAAAAAATAGTTCAGGCGAGCTTTTTTTTTTTAATTAAAAATGGATTGTTTTTGCACTTCCAGTCCCTTGAATGATAATACACATTCGCAAAAACAGTACGGTACAGTAGACACCAAAGAAGAAGTGGTTGCGTTATATTGAAAAGCACCTAAATGAGACGATTCGCCATCGCGCGCAGCAATTGGAGCTATTTTCATCAACTATATGGAAAATTTTACATAAAAATATTAAACAAAGATCTCAGAAAATCTAGCTGATTCAAAAACTATAGCTGAATGACAATCATTTGCATTGTAGCTTCGGTCAATAATCAATTTTTGGCTCAATGGTCATGTCAGTAGGCAAAATTGTCGCATTTTAAGTAGGAAAAATCATACTAACAGTGTTGATAAACAAAAAAAAAAATTACATTAAATTAATTAACGGTTTTCAATTATTAAACAAAAATGTTTCTTTAAAACAATGAGTCGGCTTCATTAGGTCAACAATGATTGGTTTCATTTCATCAATGACAAAGTTTCACATACTAGGTTCAAAAATGTTATTAAACATTCTTCATTAATGCAAAGGGCTTCGTTAGCTGATTTTCAATAACAATTTCATTGATACAATGTAGGAATTTCTGAATGAAGGGTTTTCTTTGAGTGTAGAGCTGTAATTATTAATTATTTGGGTCCTCAATCCATAAGAACGTTTACTTTCAAAAAATAATACCAGAGAAAAGCCTAATTCAATTAGAAAACCACATTCGGCCTCAGACCCATCAAAACGGTTCATTAAGCTTTCACAAAACATATTCCAAAAGTTATTGTCGTCTTAAAAAAAGAGTGAACTTTAAACAATTACGAAATGGTGAGCAGGAGATTGTGGCTTTAAAAGCCATTAATTTATTTATGATAAAGCTGAGACTTAACAGCGCCGATCTAGTAGTTCAAAGCAGAGTACGAAAACAAACAAAATGAAACATTTCCAATAGTTTCGTTTCGCTCATTTAAGAGAATTAAAACAAAACAAAACAAAATCCAGAATAACGGTACTTGTATTGTGTTTTGTATTGTTTTGTACTCTGAGTGCAACCTAAACCATAAACAAAACACAAAGTAAACAAACACGAAAAGTACGCAGCTACAAAGTGAAACATAGAAAACAATACAGTAAAATACTTACTGCAAACGTTTGCTGATTGATTGGCTCTTAACCGAGCAAGCACAAGGTAAACGTTTGAAATACAATGATATCCAAACTTATTAAGTTTGGTGGTTTTAATTGCATTTTATATTTTCAAACCTTTTATCGTTATCTTCTACTGTCAACACCTATTCTTTTTT
>NDXZ01006801.1:0-15516 GCA_003055125.1 Paykullia maculata | reverse complement strand
TCGGTATAGCCGAATATAACGCTCTTACTAGTTTATGTTATGACACATAAAAATATTTATAGGTTATAAACAAAGTGTAGTTTTGTGTGGATGTCGAATAAACACATGTAAATATGTGCAAAAAATTGCAATCCATTTACTCAATGGTGCATAAAAATATTTACGAATGCTATAAATACGACATCCAAATAGTTGCCGGTTTTTGCTGCCACTGAGGATGATGTTGTATGTAATTGTAATTGTAATTGAGTTGAGTTGTGTTGCTGGGTCTGTTGCTGTGAATTATTTGCTTGATGTTTTGTTGCTTTGATTGCTGGCTGTTGCTGCATCATTAGTTCTAAATGAATATTTAAATAAATGTAATTTTTTTCACATATTTGTTGTTATTTAAACAAATAGTTTTTAAGAGTTTATTTATTTGCTAATATTAAACGACAACGACAACGATGACACAGTGGGAAAAAATAGTAACATTTTAATAAAACTTCACATCGGCTAAGAAAAGATTTACTCAAATAAAATTTTAATCTTGAACGGAAAGGGGACCACAAGGTACCAAGTAACACACAAAAAGTCTTTCAAACAAATCGAAAATAAAATGTTGGCAACTATTGGTACCGCCCCTACTTTACTTTTTTTAAAAAACGAGTGGATAATCACGCCCACCTCCCATATAAGGTGCATTATTTTTCGTATTAAGTTGCAACGCTCTTAAGGCTGGGGCACATAATAGTCCTTAATACGATATCTGTCGTCATTTTAAACAATTGCCAAACTACTTAACGTACGTTAAAAGTTGAAAGTTGCCCAACTTTAGTACTTTGCCTTGACGGTGACGTTGACCGAATAGGACAAAGTTAATGAGAAAACATGTATTTTAGCTGTCAGTTAAAAATGACGACGTATAACGTATGACGGATTCTATGTGCCCCCGCCTTTACGTTTTTAAAAAGCAGGATTCCTAAAGCAACTGAGATTGTCTTAATTTAAACAATTTTAGATTGACGATACCTAAAGCAAGTTGTTGATGAAAAAGGTAATGTAATGGGTCCAGCTGATTATTAACTTTACTGTTTATTCTTATTTGCTTTGTCTCATTCGGTCAACGTCACCGTCAAGGCAATGTACTAAAGTTGGGCAACTTTTAACTTTTAACGCACGTTGAGTAATTTGGCAAATATCAGCTGACTTTTTACTTTACCTTTTTGTGTTGTGTGTCCGCTTTCAAAGTATTTATTGTGTCAGCTTTTTCCGTTAACACGTTCATGTCTGTTAAAAACAAACTAAATAAGAAAACATGTATTACAACTTAGCTGTCAGTTAAAAATGGCAACAGATAATGTATGACGGACTCTATGTGCCCCAGCCTTTAACAGATTTTTTTAATCTCCCACTGTGCGACAATAAACAACAACTACAATACTGCAAATCTGGGTGAAGGTGTTGTTCTATTTACATTCAATTTGTTGTTTTTATAAATGTAAGTATTTCTTTTAGCTCTTTTTTTTGCAAATATGTACATCCATATATATGTTGTTTGTGGGCGATGTTATTTATTCATTCAAGTCCATTAAATAAATAATATTTAAAATAATTTAAATTTAAAACAGAACAAGTAAAGCAATGTTTTGTTAAAAAATTATTTAAACAAGTAATGGATTTTGTAAATCTTTATCTTACCCTGAATTTGTTAATGTAGAAAAGATTTTCACACAAATCGGTTTACATACCTGCAATGAAAAGAAAAGAAAAGGTAAAATGAATATTCAATATTCTAAGGAAGATTTAAAAAAAATGTTATTCAAATTTTTCCCAAAACGTAGTTTTTATTAAAAAATTTTAATATAATTCGATAAATAATTTAGATTATTTCAAAACTTTTTGAATTTAGATACCAGGTGGTCGTTAAATTTTTTTTAAACAGACCTTAACAGCTGCATATTTTTATAACTACGTTAAACAATCAACTAATTTCTGGCTTTTCATGGTTTTTATAAGTTCCCAGCAGTAATGAAATAACCACTTCTTATTTAACATTCTAGCTAGTTATTTCTTTGCATTTAAAGAGTTACACAGGCATAACAATAATGACTATAAGTCACCAACTCTCATTGAAAATATGTCTTACTATTCTGCTCTTATTGTCAAACAAGTACTTTTGAAACAAATTGTTTTGACATGCCAGAAAATATTTATTACAATGAACTAAATGAAACTGAATTAGTACAAAACTAAAGAACACTTACGATTTATTGGCTAATGGGGTTTGAAATACAAACTGTCATTCCGGTTTTCAAATAAAAATTTGCAATTAGAAAAATTTACAAATTTTAAAAAACAACAACAAAATAATCAAATAGAAAAAATCGCTTAAATATATTAAAAACTACATGTCATACAAAAAACGCTAAAATACAAAAATTACTAAAATGCAAAAAATTTTAAAGGACGCCAAAAAATCAACAAATTTTCGTCAAAAATATTGGCTAGAAAATAAAATAAAATCGCTTAAACACAAAAAAATCGCTCAAATACAAAAATTGATTTAATATTTATTTTTCCACCACCCTGGACTTCCGCCTGAGTAACACAGACATACTATATGGGCAAATCCTGCGTGACGAACGCTACAATCGTACGCGTTTTTAGATTAAAATATAAAAATTTGTTGGTCTTTCAAAAGAGATACCTTTAACTTTTACGTAGTGTTTAGTAGTATTTTATTTGTACTTTCGAATGGCATAAAACATAATTTTGTAACAGGTATTTGTTGTGAAATAATTGATCACAAAGTTTCGTGACGCACGCTACAAAAAGTGGAAGTAATTTTTAAGTTGGAGTGTGTTTTCGTAATTTTTAGCGAAAGATAAATGTAAAAGAAATCTAAAAGAACTCAATTGGACCCAAAATATTTTTGGTGACGCACGTGTCATTTTTTCCAGTAGAGTAATTCCATGTTATTATTTCCAGATGGTTTCCGATTTTGATAACATTTTGTAAATGTATGTAGCAATGCACGTTTATATTGAAAACGTTTTTATTTTATTTTTAGTTTTGATAAACAATGGCAACCCTGTAGCTTTGATCATTGAAAATACTGCGGTGGAGCCTTCATTTAAAAGGTCATGACTTTTGTTGTGTTTAAGATTTAAAAAAAATTATTTTTGATTACAGTTGGCAAGATGTCAAGTGTTAAGAAATTTAAATAATGAATTTAATTTTTTGTATATATAAAATAATTAAAAAAAAAATATTTTTCTTAAATTATTTTTAAAAAAATCTATTTCTCCAAATTTTTTAAAAACTTTTATACAAAAAGCTCTTTAAATGGTCTAAGTACCCTGATATTTTCAGAATGATGTCTCTACTAGTTTTCGAGCTATTAAAAAATATTCATATGTATGTTTTTATTACTTCGTTATACAAACTTCATGGGCTTCGTCACAACACACTTTTTTTTAAAAAGTTGCCAAAGTTAGATGGGAACATAGGAGAAATGCGATACAGAGCTTCCAGTAGAAATGAATGAATGTATTTTTGTATGTCTTAGTGTTTTTTTTTAACTCTGTTATTTTCCTAACCCCGATAATCCAATAACAAAAGTTTTTAATACAATTTTGCAAGAACTCAAATCGTGACGCACGCTACAGATATTAATATGCTGATATATATTTTTATTGCGAAAATTTTAATTTTTTATTTGTTTAAAAGCAGAATATAAACTTGATTTAAAAATATAGAAAACTTAAAAAAAAATGTTTATTCTACTCACAATATAAAAAAAATCTTATTTTCAGTGACGCACATTGCAACGCATGGACCTGACATTTCATACCTAATTTGAATCTTTCCAAAATAGTAACCGAAAAATTTTTAACTGAAATTGAGAAGAATTAAATGAATAAAAATATGGCCTCTGACCGGACCATCTATATTAACACCAAAGTAATGTTATGATCACCTAAAAAAAATTCATTTCTTGTATAATCTTAAGAGACCTGAGGTAGGGTAGGATTTGGTAATCATTTTTATATTAATGGTCATCGAAATAAATTTTGTTTCTTTTATTTATAAAATTAAACATCTAGTCTAATATTTAATTGAAAACAAAATGGGGTTAGATTAATTTGAAAAATGTTTGCTTGGTAGACTGTTTCTGAGATTTGCCCATATCTAAATAAATTACGGAAAGACCCACACAAGTATAATTTTCTAAAGGTAAAACTAATTTTAATATTAAAACTTATCTACATTTGTATGTATTATAATAAACACTTACACTAGATTTGTTGCTACTTACACTCACTCATTATGCCATAATTAAGCCCCTAATACTTAAAGTGGTATTCGATTATCATTTTGCTTTTCTTATAAAATAAGAAAAATGAACAGAACAACCAATACATTAACAATGACAGCAATTAGCATTAAATAGATATTAGTTAACAAGATATAGGCACTTGTGCATACATTCATAGATACATACATATGTACATACTTAAATAAATAATACTACATACATTAAGCTCTTGTTGTTGTTTTTTTCTTTTTGTTTTTGCTATTGTCATTTATGATAAAAGTTCTACTGTTTTTGTTGCTCATAGTTCTGTGTATAATAGAAAATATATATGTTTTTCAGGAAGTCTAAATGCTTATGCTGACTTAACAACAACAACAACATCAATAACAGCACAGCAGGGTAGGGTTTCGTTTTCTTATAATTCTTTTAATGTCTCGGTTACACTATCTATAAGTACGGCTTTGTATCTATGAATACAAACGTACATACATACATACATGTGTATTGTGTTTTAATGTTTGTATCTGTATATTTTCTTCATAAATATCTAATGATTTTGGCGGTCACTGTCAGTATTTATGACGCAAGATTCTTAGATAAAAAAAAACAACTTTGAAAAGCTTTTTTGAAATAATGATTCCTACACTGTTTGCAACCATCAGTGGTGATTAAGGGTATAAGTATAAAGTTTGTTATAAGAAATATTTATAATATATCGTCCTCCCATGGCTACAAGATCATAATTTTTTTGATAAATCAATAAAACTTTTTTTATTACTTAATCCACACGTTAATAACAATTTTATATTAAGACTGGCTTTTATTACTTCATGTTCATAATTCTAAAAAAATATGTAATAAATTTTAAAATTTTGTCTTAAAAAAATTGTCAAGTAATTGTTTTAAATATGAAATTTTTAATAAATTTTTAGAAAACTTGTTTTCCATCGATGTTTTACCCAAAAGTTACACAAATTTTTTTTAAGGTAATTTCTTATTCGTGGAGGGTATTTCAGATTCAGCACGGCCGAATATATTTGAATATGGCATTTTAACTTGTTTCCAGTTAAATTATCTACATCTGTATGTATGTAAGACTTTTAGGTCTTCGATTTTTTCTAGCCCTTTTCATTGTAAACGTATTAATACAATGTTTCTTGCAAACATGATTTTTATATTTAAGTATTTAAACTTACATTTTGTTTTGCTATAATATTTGTAATTTAATATGGTTGAAATATAATTATCATTATTATTTTTTTTAAATTAAATTTGCTTAAGTGTTAATCACTTAAGCTATGGTCACATCAGATTAATATTTTACGAAAACTACCGCTTAAGGCAGAATAAAACTGATGCTTTAAAATTTAAATGGTCTTGCTTTTATGAAGAGTTTTTGCATCTGCATTTTTTATGCTTCCATTGGTTTTAGCAGAATTAAAATCAGCGACTGGTATTTGCTTCTGAAAGCCAGTGTTCTCAGTATAAGGGATTCGTCCTCAAAGAGGGGATTTTTCTTTGTGATTTGGGATCAAAATTTTGGGAAAATCCAATGTGGATTTTCATGCGGAAAAACGCTTTTTTCGCTGGGGATTTTTGGGGAAAATATATTGTTATAAATCTTGTTATTTGGGCTAATCTCAGAAACAGTCTATCAAGCAAAAAATTTTCAAATTAATATAACTTAATTTTTTTTTTCAATTAAATATTAGACGAGATTTTTAATTTTAATTTTGATGATCATTAATACAGAAAATAATACCAAATCCTACTCTACCTCAGGTCTCTTAAAATTATACAAGAAATTTACATTTTTTTAGGTGATCATATCATTACTTTGATAATAGAATGTTTTTTTATATTGTGAGTAGAATAAATATTTTTTTTAGGTCTTCTATATTTTTAAATCAAGTTCATGTTCTGCTTTGAAGCAAATAAAAAATTAAAATGTTCGCAATAACAAAAATATATGCATATTAATATCTGAAGCGTGCGTCACGATTTGAGTTCTTCCAAAAATTGCATTAAAACCTTTGCAACTGGTATGGGATTATCGGTGTTAGGCAAATTACAGAGTTAAAAAAAAAACACTAAAACATACAAAAATACATTAATTCCCATCTAACTTTGGCAACTTTTTAAAAAAAAGTGTTTTGCGACGAAGCCAATGAAGTTTGTATGACGAAGAAATAAAAACATACATCTTCATATATTTTTAATATCTCGAAAACTAGCAGACACCATTTTGAAAACATCAGAGTACTTAGACCATATAAATAGCTTTTTGTATAAAAGTTTTTAAAAAAATTTTGATGTCTATTTTTTTTAGAAAAAATAATTTTAAAAAATTTCAATTTCAGTACAACTCTACAGAATTGTTTTTCAAAAAATATTTTAACATTTTTACAATGGCAAATAAATATTCAAGCATAAGACAACACAATTTTATTTGGGAACAAGAAAAATGGGCAAAACGTATGTAATATTTAGATATGTAAATTAATATGGTTTCAAATTTTAAAGGTTTTATTTAGGGTGGCTGAAATCTATTTCGTCTGCACCAAAATCATTTCAAGATGCTAGTGACCCAACAAGTTTGCCCTGGTGTGTGTGTGGCTTGCAATAACTCTTTAAAATCGCAGAAAAAATCAATAATATTAAAGGTAAAAAACGAAAATGATGTAGAGAAAATAAAAGAAGTCATTGAAATGGATTCAGCATATTTATATTTGGATGTAATGGATTTTAGCCTTGAATTCGCTGAAGAAGTTAAATACTTGCTTCCATGTTTATCCCTAAAAATTAAGCAGACACGCTTTTTGTATATTAAGAGTCCATTGGCTCAAATGTTGAAACGTTTTCCATCCAATTTGCTTTTTTTCAAAACATTTAAGCAATTTTCCTTAACTTTATGCTGCAGCTTAATAGAACAACCAAAATTTTGTTCAATTTTAAAAATATTACAGCCCGTATTGAATGCTTATAGTCCAATGAAGAGCAGTGGAGAAAAATGCTATTCGTACAATGTCTTTTTTGGTGTTTTTTCGAACCAAGATGCTGGTGATACGAAATCGTTTCAAGAGCTTGCGGAAGTAATTTTAAATATGCTGTCTGTTCCAACAAGTAACGCTTGTGTTGAGCGAGTTTTTTCTATAATGAATACAACCAAAACCGAAATTCGCAACAGAATGCAGTATGAGTTATTAGAAGCCCGTCTTACACACTTTAAAAATAATTCAGTTTGCTGTGACGATTTTGTTCCATCTACTCAAATGTTGAAACTTTTTAATACAAACAACATGTATGTCAAAAATGCATTAACTGATGAATCAGAAAGTTTTGATTCTGAAGTTTTTGAAATGATAAAAATTGATACATAATTGTTTTATTCTTGTATGCTTTAATTGTTTGATTCTTGTATGTATATATGTGTTACATACATATTTATAACTCAAAATACAAATAAAATAAGTTTTAAAAGTTTATATATTAAAATATATAAATGTATAAATATTTTTGCTTTTTAAGGAAATTTGGGGATTTTTAGGGATTTAAATAAATTTTTACACATTTTTTTCTTAAAAAATGTTTATTTTTATTTTTAAGACTCTGGTAGATTTTGAGCATAAGAAAATAGCTGTTTTGGGGATTTTTGGCGATAACAAATTGAGAATTGGGAATGAGGTCTAAAAAAAAAACTGGGAACACTGCTGAAAGCATAAATATCCTGCACGTGGTAGGGACGACATTCATAAGTGCTTTCTAATTGAATGAAAGATAAATGCGACATTACACCAACACATATCACCATAACTACTCTCGGAATTAGACGAGAGTGCTACGTAATCAATTCAGGAAACGCTTTTTTCTAATAAAGCGTTTTTATGGAAACTCAATGGAAATCGTTTGGACTGGTATTTTGCTTAAACTAGGAGTCTTAGGACTTAATAAAATCTAAGTTTGCTTTGAAAAGTTCGTTTTTTGAAAAGAAACTGCAGAAAAAAACATTATTAAATAGTAAAATTGTTTGTAAATGGAAGCATATAAATAATTTAACCAAAACTATTACACCATCGATTAAGTGTTATGTGTCTTAACTTGTCTTAAACAAAACCTATTGCTGGTCTGTGTAAAAACTTATTTGTCGTAGTTTTTGTTGTTGTTGTTTTTCTGTTAAACGACAAAAAAAAAACATAAAATTATTTAAAGCAAACAAAAATGCTTTAAGAGATTATTTTTATTATTTGTTTTTATTGTTTTCCTTTCGCTGCTGCACGTGATCTACGTGATGTTTAGCATTAAAAAGCTTTCAAAACTTAAAACATTTTATCTATTTTGTGATTGCTTCATGTTAGAGAAATATATAAAATTTGAATTTAATATTTATCGGGAGTTACAGATGTTTTTGTTGGAATTGGGAAAACACAAAGTAAAGTTTTGTTCATATTTTTTTTTTGTGTGTCTTCTGTTACTAATTAATAATTATTAAAACCTTTTAATAAAATAAAAAAAAAGTTTTGTTTGGCTTTAGCATAAACAATGAGAGTATGTAGAGTGACATCAGCAGTGACTGATGATAGTTTCCTTATTGACAGAAGAGCAGGAAAGTTGATCCTGTCCTGCTTTTAAGTCTAAAAATATACGTTTTTGTATACCAGACAAAGATGATTGGAACCTGCCCTGCCAAGATGTGCCTGAAATAGGTTCATGCGGTAGTGTGTGACTTCTTTGGTATGTAAAAATTATTAGGCTTCTCAAAGAAGCTGTCAGAGAACACAATTTACAATAAATTTACATTCTTTAATATTAAAGACAGCTGAATCAAAAAGTTAAAGACGTATGCGATTCCTTTAAGATCCGACATGAACAGATAAGGTCATAACGTAAGTAAAAGGTCGTAGCGACTTTGTAAACAAAAAAAAATAAACGTTAATTGATATTCCTTTTATTCAAAAATCTTATTTATTTAATTACAAAATTAAAACAAGATATGAAATGATCCTCCACAATACATAAATAAAAACCCACTTAAGTAACTGTCTAATCAACTGTCGTATGTACATATGTATGTAAGTATATAAGTGTATTATCCATACATACATACATATTTACATACAGACATAGGTGCAAGACAAGAAAAATTTATTAAATTAATGGCGTCGTTGTAATTAAACTCAAATTCAATCATTAATTAACGCAACTTCTTTATGTTCGTGTTAAAGAAATGCCAGACAATTCATTTACTCAATAATAAAATAAAAATAAATTTTCTGTTTAAACAATAAGATGAAAAACCAAAGTACAAAAACTTTATTCGTAAGAAAGAAAAAACCAAATAAATTGGCGCCACGATATTTACACAGTCAGCCCCCAACGCCGATTTAGTGGAATAATAAAAATAAAATTAAAAAAAAAACAAATAAATAAAAATTAACTTTTACCTCTAGAGAAACGAAACTTTATGACGAAACGAATTAAATAAATAAAAATAATGCAAATAATTTTTAGTAAAAATGTATTATTTAATTCAATTACATGCCAATGATGATGATATGAAGAAAAGGTGTTTAATTCTGGCTAAATATGGGTGGAATCGGGCTGTTATTAAACGATGGTTGATTGGTTTTCAGCTAATAAGATACTTAGCTGCATTACGGCTTAAAAATATCGCAACACCAGCATTGTGTATGTCGTTCTCCCCTCGTCTTGAGTAAATTAGCTTTTCTCCTGTCTGCATTGTGTTAAGTCCTATGCCGTTCCATCTGCATTCACTTATTCCAATGATATCTATCCCTAGCTTTTGTCGTTCTCTAGCCAGTTGCTGAAGCTTCCCGCAGTCGTATAGAATCCTGACATTTCAGCAGGCTATTTTGGTACGTTTTTTAAAGGCAAAAGATCCCTTAGATTTCTTTTTTGTAAAGGTTTCTAAAATACCATCTAAATATGATGGTACGTCCCCTCCCAGAGACGTGGAGCTTGCCGCAGATGCGGGAGGATTTGACAGATGTCCGTGACCTCTTGGGAGATTTTCATTCATTCCGTTTGTTTCGTTCATGTTTATTTGACAAGATTGCCAGGGTTTCTTCCTTGCTTGTAAGCGTGAGTTTCCGAGAAGCTTATGGGCGCTACCGTTGACCCCTGAGGGCTCCTCCGCTTCCATCCCTTTTGCATTATCCTGCCATAACAATGCAGTAGTCTGCTTGATCCTATTCCCCAAATATGTCAGGTTGGCTCAAGGCAGATAGGACAAAATTAGTTTGATGCTTACTTAAGGGCGGCATCGACGCGCCCTGTCGGTGACTGATTACGATTTTATGGTTTTTTCCCCTTTCAGTTCATACAGATCCCACTGTATAACTTTTCATTACCTGTCCATCATCCGCTGCTTGTCCGGGACTGCTTATTCAGTATATTCGCCGCTAGCCTCAATATGAGGTCATGTCACTATCCGCAACCTGTGACCCGTCCAGTAGCTTGCAGCTCAGCTCCCGCGTTTGTCCAAACTCCGCGGTCCTATGCTCCTCAAGGAGTTAATTGGAAAGATAATGATGAAACATGGGTTACACTATTTTCTCTATAATAAGAGGCACAATGTGACAAGGAAGTAACGCAATTTTGAAATTTATTTTATGAAATTGAAAATTCAACGTAATCTTTACGAAATTATACCCAATTGCGCATACGTTTGCCAAGAAAAACGTATCAGCTGTTTCGCAAAGTATACGTTTACGTAAGCGTATTTCAGTCTTTAGTTTGATAACAATTTTTATTTCCTTTGTGTCTTTCAATTTTCGTGTTCTTATCTAACGGGGACTAGACTTCTTTGGTTTCATTAAAACTTATTGCAAGAAAATGTATCATAAATTTCAGTAAAGTGTTTCTACATCATTTACGATCAATCGTATTTGTAAAATAATTTCATGTATCTAAAGAAATTCAAAAGTTCCAATGATTTTATTTTTAAATTGATATTTAAAAAGAGTAAAATGATGATTTCATATAACGCTGACCACGATATTACAATTTCTCAGGAACAACATACATACGTCATCTACAGTGATGTTAACTTTAATTGGTTTAAAAAAAAACGTGAAGCAATAACTTTGGCAAAGTTTTAAATCATATAGAAAAAAAGTTTTTCAATCCATGTTTCTATTATCAATGTTATAAGCATTTATACATACAAAACAAAAACATACTTTCATACATACATATACCCAGCAAACAAATTGAATTGAATTTGACAAAAATTATTATGAAATGTACAAATGTGCCATTTGAAATTATTGTAATATTTGATAATTATTCAAGAATAACATTTGGCATAATTAAAGTCTCAAACAGCGCCTTTGAGGAGAGGTGAAAGCAGTCTCTGATTGATTTTCAAATCGGGGCCAGCACATGTCAATAGTTTTATATTTAAAAAAGTTTTATTAACGACGACTACTAACTTGGGCCCGACTACAATGATAGAATTAAAATAATGTTGGGTTTTCACTTTAAAAAAAATTAATAAAAACTTAATCTAAGTCTTTGAAAATATAAAAGACTATTTATTTTTACGTGGTGGTTTACAAACCTACTTTCCTAATTAAAAGGTAATTTAATGTTTTAAAAATTGTACAAACCTTAAGCAATTTATTGTATAAATTCAAAAATATCTATCTCAGATAAGTTCTGTCAGTTGCTTGCAACTTGCAAACAGGTGTCTGTGTGTGTGTTGGCATGAATTACATTTTTCATTAAATTAATGAAAAATATTTTCACTACCCAAAGAACACCATATGAGTTATAAATGTTTGATCATAAACTAGACACAAAATAAAACGAAGAAAAAAAACAAACAGAATATCAGAGTTTGTTTGTTTGTTTTAGGCAAAAATCTGTGTCATTCCTTGAAAAACCAACGATGGGAGCAGTGATTCCCTAATGGCCTAAGTCAGACACACCCTTGCCCAAGGAAAAGAAAGTGCACAATTAAAAAAATAAAGTAAACTGCTAATGATGCAACAGTTGGGAATTTCTGTGTTTGGGCCACAAAAAAAAATAATAAAAGAAAAACCAACAAAATTAATATTCAGGTTACATGTGTTGCATTCAACCAACAATTGTAGCAAGCCAGTAACCAAGTAACTACGGTGGCAGGCAGCAACATATGAATTTAATATGAATTGCAGGAACTGATTTGTACTTCTTTTATATGATACCGTTACAAAGTGTTTGTCCATGTGTGTGAGTGTGTTGCATCTGAGAGTTTCTGTTTATTTAAGTATCGGCGACAAGTTTTAATATGCGACACCACATCTTGTCACATCATAAATAAATTTAAAATGTGCAATTACTCAACGCGAAATATGTGTGAAGAATTGTGTTTTAAATAATAATGAAACAAATGCAACAAACAACCAGAAATATAAACCAAAGATTAAATATCAAAGAGAAGCTTCGCCTCGCCTCTAGTTTTTCCCATGGAATTTCTAATGCACGAATCGAACAGTAAAATGTCCTGTTAAAATATTGGCAGACATTTAGAAATAGAAAACTTATAGAAAAAATTTTGCTATTAAAAGTAAAAATATTGAAAATTTTTTTTAACAAAAAATATCAATAAAAATATTCGTATTTTTTAATGAAACAACAAATTTTTAAGATTTTCACGAATTAATTATTTAAGCTTGAGGTCTGTTTTTTTTTTATAAAAATAGTTTTTATTCAAATTATATTTTTCTTTTCAATATTTCGCCACTCCGTTGTGTGGCATCGTCAGTAATTTATAATTGGTTTTAATATTTGATATTTCAAATTAAAATTATAGTTTGAAATATAAATTCAAAAAACAATAGAAAATGTAAAAAAGCTTAAAAAATTAATTCGTAAAATCAAATTTGTTATCCGGGCTCAAGGTCAAGTTCCATAATTCGTAAAGATAATATTAAAAAGGTCAAAAAACCAATATATTTTATTTCTAAGATTTAAAATAAGAATAAAATTTAATTTCTTAAAATATTTATTAAAAGTTTTTTACTTCTTTAAAAAATATTTTAATAGAAAGGGAATTCAACGAAATTTTTTTTTTTAAACAAAATGATTTCTAAAAAGTTTTGCTGAACATTTTCCCCAATATTTATAAAAAAAATTTGAACTTATTGAAGGTTTATTGAACAATTTTTGTATGAAAATTTCGTTCAATAAACCTTCAATAAACTTAAAAATTGTTTATAAATATGGGGGTTAATATATACATATATGGGCTAATCCCAGAAACAGTCTACCAAGCAAAAATTTTTCAAATTAATCTAACTCAATTGTTTTTCAATTAAATATTAGACAAAATGTTTAATTTTATAAATAAAAGAAAACAAATTTATTTCGTTGATCATTAATACAGAAAATAATACCAAATCCTACCCTACCTCAGGTCTCTTAAGATTATACAAGAAATTTATATATTTTTAGGTGATCATATCATTACTTTGGTGTTTATATAGATGGTCCGATCAAAGGCCATATTTTTATTCATTTAATTCTCTTTAATTTCAGTAAAAAAATTTTTTGTTTACTATTTTGGAAAGATTGAAATTAGGTATGAAATATCAGGTCCATTCGTTGTAGCGTGTGTCACGGAAATAAGATTTTTTTTTATATTGTGAGTAGAATAAACATTTACTTTTAAGTTTTCTGTATTTTTAAATCAAGTTCATATTCTGCTTTTAAACATATAAAAAATTAAAATTTTCACCATAAAAAAAATATTAGCGTATTAATTTCTGTAGCGTGCGTCACGATTTGAGTTCTTCAAACGATTGCATAAAAAACCTTTGCAGTTGTTATCGGATTGTCGGTGTTAGGAAAATTACAGAGTTAAAAAAAACACTAAAGGAATACAAAAATACATTCATTCATTTCTACTGGAAGCTCTGTTTCGCGTTTTTCCTATGTTCCCATCTAACTTTGGCAACTTTTTACAAAACGCGTGTTGTGACGAAGCCCATGAAGTTTGTATGACGAAGTAATAAAAACATGCATCTTCATATTTTTTAATATCTAGAAAACTAGTAGAGACACCATTCTGAAAATATCAGGGTACTTAAACCATATTAATAGCTTTTTGTATAAAAGTTTTTAAAAAAATTTGGAGATACAATTTTTTTAATTATTTATTATTTACAAATAAATAAATTTGTAGTTAAAATTAAAATTTGTAATCAAAAATAATTTTTTTGAAATCTTAAACACAACAAAAGTTATGACCTTTTAAATGAAGGCTCCACAGCAATATTTTTTAATAATTCAAAGCTACAGGGTTGCCATTGTCGAAAACCATCCGGTAAAAATAACATGAAATTACTCTAGTGGAAAAAAGGTGACGTGCGTCACGTAGCGTGCGTCACAAATGGTTCAATTAATTCTCCTATATTCATCTTAAAGGATTTAGGTTTTTTGGGCTTTATTATGCAAAATTCGCTAAAAATTACGAAAACACACTTCAACTTAAAAGTTGCTTCCACTTTTTGTAGCGTGCGTCACGAAACTTTGTGATCAATTATTTCACAACAAATACCTGTTACAAAATTATGTTTTATGCCATTCGAAAGTACAAATAAATGTTAAATGTATCTCTTTTGAAAGGCCAAAACATTTTTATATTTTAATCTAAAAACGCGTACGAATGTAGAGTGCGTCACGCAGGATTTGCTCATATATCAAATATATATACAAATTTCCCATAAAACAAGCAAATTTTTTTATATTTCAAAATAGAAAAGAAAATTAATTACACTTTTCCAATACGGATTTAATAGTAATTAAGAAACAGAAAAAAAATTTATGAAAAAAACCAATTTCTATAAAAACTAGTAAGAGCGCTATATTCGGCTATACCGAATCTTTTATACCCTTCACTACGTTCTCTATATTAGTAAAATTTTTTCAAAGTACACAAACATTTTTTTTTGCCACAATTAATCATTTTTGTGTTAAAAAAAAAAAAAATTTGTTTGCTTATATCTCGAAAACAAATTTTTTTTTGCTTAAAAATCAAAAATTTTTTTCTTTAAAATTCCCCAAAAGATATGTCTTACTCATGTATATAATAATTTTTAAGTAAAAAAAAAAAATAAAAATACTTTAAAAAAGCGAGGCAGTCGTCTTTTTTTGCTTATATCTCAGCCGGTAATTCATGAATCTTGCCAGTTTTCTATACCGATTTTCTCGAA
>NDXZ01006788.1:0-11922 GCA_003055125.1 Paykullia maculata | reverse complement strand
GTGTTGGATGTAAATATCATCTATTTAACTCACAGTTTTGTTATTTATAAACCTTAAATAAGGTTTATTAGTTATGAAATGTTTTTAAATACTCTGTTTATTTAAAATATATGTATAGAAGGTCTGAATTAAATAAGAAAAGGTGGTTTTAATTATTATATATGTCACGATAATTAAAATTTGGTTACAAAGTGTTGTTTATGTTTACTAATTATATGACATACTTAGTTTTTTTTTTATATATAACTAACATTTTTTATTTACATGAAATGGCTCATATACATTAATGTACATACAAATTTACGTTTTCTTTTTATGTTACGAGTAAATTTTTAATATTGTTAAGTTATCTATATTTATTATTAAATATTCATTTATCAATTTCTGTTTTAAATAAAGTTTGATAAAAAAATACAAATTTTTAAGATAAAATCTTAGAAATATTAGGTAACGTAAAAGTTTCTTTAGTTTATTTAAAAATTTAACAAGTTACACTTAAAAAAAGTTTAATTGCGATTTATTTATAAAACGGTATTTCTACACGACCAGCTTTTGAATTCACCGCCTCCCAACAGGTACAATAGAATGTAGAACGATCCATTTCATCTATATATAATTTGCCATTTAAATGATCCATTTCATGTTGTGCAATGCGAGCATTCCAACCTGTCAGCGGCAGTTGAGATGGTGTATTACGTTTACCCACCCCCGTTAAGGTAACAGCATCATAACGTTCAACCTCAGCAGAATAGCCACGAACACTTAAACAACCTTCAGGATGTTTGTGTTTAGTATAATTGGTGACTTTAATGATGGGATTAATCATTACCTAATAAATAAAACAAAATAGTATTAATAAAACATCAAAGAATGAAGTAGATAAAATTTCGAAAATCTTGTAACGTTTTTTTAACTAAATACATATAGAGTCCTGTGTCAGACAATTTTTAAAAAAATCAAAAAAATATAGGTATTCACGACACCGAAAACATATGAGATACTACTTTAAAGCAAAAACAAAACAAATTAATACAAGAAACCAAAGTTAAATTTTTTATTTAAATTACCTATAGGTATGTATGTATGTGCGTACATAAAACATTCTCAAACTAAAAACTGAGTTAGTGAAAATATAATGTCGATTTTTTGTTTTGTAGATTTTTTTAGTATTAATTATTTAATAAAATTGGTTCTCACGTCAACAATGGTAAATACTAAATGTAAGTATAAGTTTGTAATCTGAATACCTCTAATATATTAAAAGAAACTATTAATACATTATTGTTCCAATTTTATACAAATAAATAAGAAATATTTTTAAAACTAATAATACGCACATTTTGCAAATATTAACTTTATGGTTTTGTTTCTGTTTCAAATATTTATGGCAAATTAAGTATCAACCAAGGAAAATAAAATGAATACACTTTTAGTTTAACGATTAAAACCCAAAAAGTTAATCTGTGTTTAAAAATATTTTCAAACTTACGGTTAAAGGCAGCGGTGACATTTTTCTTGCCTTATACACTTCTTTGGTAAATTTCTTTTTTAAATCCTCCCTAAATTCCATAACAATGATACGTAACGAAACACCAATTTGTGGTGCTGCCATTCCCGCACATTCATATTTTCTCAGAACATTTATCATTTGCTCTACAATCATATCGATTTCCTTGCAATCCAGCATATCCTGAGGCACTTCTGCGGCTGGATAACGTAGCACTGGATCTCCTACTTGTGTAAAGTGATCATAAGGAGGTTGATTAGCCGCTTTTGGAGTCCAGAAATCACGATACATCTGACGAAACGTTTTACACTGTACTCCATAAACATGAAAACACCTTTTGGAAGCGTTGAAAACGCTGAGGGGAAGTAGGTTCAGTTTTTGTAGAGCCATTTACACAAAAATTAAAAGTATATTTTTATTGTTATTTAATTGTGAAAATAAAAATTGTGCCGGTAACAAAATGTAAACAAACAACAGATGGTGAAATCTAATGTTCGAAACAGAGCGAATTCATATGCGAATTCGCCTTGGTTCTAAGCTTATGTTACAAAAAGTGATGCCAAGTTGCAAACAGTTACATGTAGGGAACAGAATACCGAATTTAAACGGTAATTTAAAAAATAAACACCAAGTAATTAAACCATAATTGAGGGATTCACAAGCCAACTTATGATATCATAATGTAATATGTCCTTAAAATTTAAAATGATTTAAGTAGCTTTTCATACAATAAATGACCTAAAATAGTCATATCTGACTGCTATGTTTTTTGTGCCGAACGGAAAAAGCAACAACAAAGTACTTAAACCTTTTTGAATTTTTAGGACATATGACATCAAATAAAAACAAGTAAGAGCGTTATATTCGGCTGTGCCAAATCTTATATACCCTTCACTTCCCCAAAATGTCCTTTTTCTATTTAAAAGAACACATGCAAATATATTACTTTTTGCAATCCTACACATTGGTAAAGGGTATATAAGATTCGAATTGTTCTATTCACAAACTTTTTAATTTTTTTTTATTACAAATAATAATTTTTAAGCAAAAACGGAAGCTCTTCAATATTCTTATTTTCCACACGTGTTGCAATATTTAAATAAACAGGAAACTTTTATTTTGGCTATATGAATCATCATAAATTTTGTCATTTATGCTTATCTCAAGGTTATTGTTGGTCTTGAGTGAGAAGAAGAGCATTTATTGTCAATCTTAAGGTTACTTGCAATGTCATATTTAGTTAAAACTTTTATGTATGAGTCTATTTGCCTTTTTTGTTATCTTTAGATGTATTAATTGGTCATTTATCATTTAAGCTGGCTGAATTTGTAAACCTGATGCTTTAAAATTGACAAAAAGAAACAAATATAAATAAAATAATATATAACAAAACAGCATTAAATGAAATTAAGTAAGTAAGAAATCTACAAATACAAAATGATTGATGCTTTAAATTGTCTGGGAAGGTAAGATGAAGTTGTATAAGTTTTAAGGAATATGTACATACAGCTTTGAAGTATTTTTTATTTTATTTCCAAAACTTAATTATAGTAATTTTTTTTTTTAAGTTTTAAAACGCTTTGGCAATTGTAAACTGTAAAAAATTAGTAAAAATCTTTAAATCTTTTGTATTAGTGTCAGGTATTTATTTAAGTGCCTTAAATTTTAATATTTAGCACTTTATGTTTCAGTCACAAGCATTAATTTAAACATTGTTAAGAAAAAAATTGTAACCAAACATAATGTATGTAATTGAAACTGTTTTGTTCTTCTCTTAAGAAAAGATTCCAATAGAATTTATGAAATTTTCTTGTAATTCATCTTCAAGCAACCATGAAAAATGTCTGTTTATTTCATATATGTAAGTTTCTGTACGTTTCTTTTCGAATGCCCTTGTTGTTATTGTACAAATATAATGTTGAAATTTGTTTGTTGATTTACGACATCTTAAATGAAAATATGCAAACAATAAACTAAAATAAAAAAATAAAACTCAGCAGGTGTTAAAGTGGAAAAATTATTTGGATTTATTACAATGTATTGGTGAATTTTTTTTTGTAAACGGTCATATATGTATATTGTGTATATAAGTTAATTAAAAAATCCCAAAAAATGCAAGGTTTTGAACTTGAATAAATACTGACTTGAAAACGTTATAAATATTTTGAATTTTACCTTTGATAATTGTTTTGAAATTTATTGTTTTATTGTATTTGTTTTAGCAATTTTTAAACAGAACAAAAATTGTATTATGGATTAAATTTTGTGTTAGGTTTGCTGTTAGAGACACCTTGGTTTAATAATTTTAAAAGCAGTGTTTTAGTTTTAAATAAAAATGCGGCTTAAGTAACAGCACAATAAATTTTATACCTACTGTTTTAAAAGAATATTCGATACATTAAAATTTGTATATTCTTTTTAATTGCTTATTTAACTTAAAAAATGTTTGATAACAAACATGCAGACAAAAATATAAAATGACTTATGAACTTACTTACTTAAAACTTACCAGCGAAGATAAAATATTGCCAATGAAATCAATATAAATATGTTTATCAGTTGACCGAACACATTTTGATTTACTCAGAGTTCACAAACACAGATAACAGTTCAAAAAACACAATTCATACCCATACTCAGGCTTGCCATTTTAGCATTTTTAGTACTAGATCCAGCACTTTTTTTCTAAGTTAACACAAAAAATTACAAGAAAATGGTAAATGCTAGTTAGCTATTTTTTTTTATTATTACTTGGCACAGTTTAAAATACCACAAAACAAATTAAGTCACCTATTAGAAATATTCTAAAAAAATTATTTTGGTCCAAATAAAACGGAAAAAATAAAGTAAACAACTGTGGGACTCCAAACTAAATACAACTGATTTTTCGATCCAAGTACATAACTTTAAAAATTCTATATACGAAAATCTTTTTTTGGTAAATAATTTAAATAATAATAATAATTTCATAACTAAACAAGTTACATATATTTGTATGTACATTTATGCTCCTTGAAAACAAAATTAAAAGTATTTATTAGCTTTATTAATTTTAAAGGAAAAAAATATAATAAAATAATTCTAGCACTTTCCTTTTTTAATTTTTTTAATTGTAGAACATTTTTGCATATGGTAACACTGCTCATATTGCTGCAACTTGTTGCTCTAATTATAAGCAAATATGCGCGGCAGTGTTTTTTAACTTCCTTTAAAGTAAATGCCGAAAACAGAAACAATGTTACCCAATAACAGGATTTTTTTTATATATCTGTGGCAATTAATAATAATGGCTTAAGTTGACATAAGTGCTTTTTCATTTTATTACATATTCTTATTCTCTTCTTCAAGATCTATCACTCAGCTAAATTTTAAGTATAAAATGTAATTTTTAATGAAACTTAAGTCTTTTTGGAAAACAATACATAACATAACTTAACTCAACCTAATTTTTTTTAAAGGTAGCTACATCAATATTAAAGTGTTTAAGCGTTAAAACTTGTTTACACTTAAGTTTAATAACTAACAGCCCATTCAAATTATTTCTCATAAAAAAACCTTATATTTAACTAAGCGTTTTAAAAATTATCTTATCTCAGGTTTTGCCCATTTTTCAATTTTACCTAAAGCACTTATCTCGACTTACTAACAATAAAAATTATTTTGCCTTTCAATATAGTAGCGTAAGTTCACTTAAGTATTTATATTTCTAAAAAACCACGAATATAAACTAATAAAACGTTGGTTTTCTTTATGAAATTAACAGTTTTGTTCTAAGAAAAGTGCATCTTTTTCTGTGGCTAAAAATTTTATATAAAAACCAAACACAATTGGTTTTAGACAAAACCCTTAATATCTCAAAACTCGAAATTTCGACTTAAGTCATTATGATTTATTGCCACAGATATATACGGTGACAATTTTTTTTAAGCTTATTCTCAAGTTACATTGTAGTTTTATTGCTGTATGGTATGTTTGTATGTATGTTTGTATTTTATAGCTGACCATTATAGTTGGACCGATTTTTCTGAAATTTTTACAGCATGTGTTCTTTTAACTTTAATTTTGTTTTTGCTGTTGACGACATCGCAGCTACTTAGAAGCAAAGCAATTAATTTTTTTTTTACTGTTGCTTTGATTTTCGTACGCAGACAAGCAAAAGCATAGCAACACTGTACGAAAACAAAACAAATAAAAATCTTTTCAACAGAGGCTGTTAATTTTTAAAGCAGTACCGAAAGCAATAATTTACTTTAAAAAAAAGAAACTTATGCTTCAAAGCAAAAGCGTATTTTTTAAGCTTTTGCTGGCAGTTTTTTAAGCCCTGGTTTAAACTTTTCGCTCGCCTACACAATTCCTTACGCTTCAGTTAATATTTCAATACAACAATAATCTTTCTATTAACATGTAATTCCTTTTAGTGTTCTGGTCCTAAGTAAACAAAGTTAATAAATTTTCTACTCACCAAAGCATTGAGTGGTTTATCAGGTACAATGACAGCAAGATGTGTTTAAAATAAGTAAAATAATCTCACGCCAAATAATCAACCCAAATTGTTATAAAATATTGTTTATTTTTTTTCTCACTTTATGTTTTTATTTAAAATATTTTTTGTTTAAAAATAAATATTAAAAACAATTTTTTGGTTTTATATACTTGAAATAAAGTAATTAATAGTATTTTATTTTGTTTTCGTATACACGTTTGTTATAAAAATGAATCATTGATAAATAACCAACAAATATTACGATACACTTGGTGACAATAAAATTTTAATTTACTTTATCAAAATTGTTAGGATTTTGTATCTCATACTTTCTTTACATGTGAGTAAATTAATAGTGTTCCAAAATACGCGGAGGATTAAAATTAAATGAAAATCAAATGTTTTTCTTAGACTGTTATTTTCAGAGGACATAGGATAGGATTATTTTTTTATAGAACAGCACTTCTTGTTGGCTTTAACTTAAAAATGCATAGTTTTTGTTTATAACCATTTTCATAAATGTGACTGTGCGACAAAGGTCTGCATGAAGTCTGCTCCATGTGAGTTTTTTGCTATATGGACTGAATTTAAAATAACCCCTTAAAAAGTAATCCAACAGTGCAAAACCACGCTACTTAGGGGTTTGATTATATATGAGCAGTCTATGTAAAATGTCTTTAATAGTTTGGTATGCGGCACCATATTTCTTACATCACATGTAAGGATTTTGGGGGACAGCACTCGACGGAACTTTTAAGGTCTTTGAGCTTTCAAATTGTTTTTTTTTGTTTTCTATGGTTAGGCTTTGCTTTATGTAAAGTAAAAAGGCATATTCCATTTGTATATAAAAATTAGCGCCTCTAATTTGTTGTAGTTTCAGTAATCGCTTTGTTTTAGATGACCAACTGATTGGACTTGTACATCCAGTCGAGGTGCTGGGGCTGCCTGCGGACCTCCAGGCAGTTTAGGTGCAACGAAATTTCCTTCAAGCGATTCTGAAGATTATACCGCCTAAGATAGGTCATTAAAGCCTCGATCGCAATAAAAAGGAGCACCAAGTTCTGCCAGGAGTGTGGATGAAGAACATTTAAAGAGAATTGGCTGTAACAGCAATAATAACACCAATATTCCCCATAAGTAGAAAAATAAATAGACTATGAACATGAATAAGACAAAATGCCATCTTGCATTAAAGCAAGATGTAGTCAAGTACATAGTCACTGTGCTGTATGAAAGTTTTGAATATTAGTTGAACTTTGATTACTATAATTTTATTTATTAATATTATTTGTAAAGGCTTTAGTTCATTTCGTAGTACCGATCAAAGAGTGCTGAAGATGAAACCGTAGCTGGTTTCGAAAATGCATTACACTCGGCTAGTGTCGTAATCGATTTTTATAATATTCTTAATAATCACTTAGAAATGAACTAAATAAAGCCTCAACAAATAATATTAATTAAGTTATTATTATTATTATAATTATGATTATTATTTTTTTTTTTTGATTAACTTCTTTTTATTATTATTGTTTACAAAATTTATTCATCATTTTCTAAGAAAATGAAATGTAGTTAAAGTTGTTACAAATTGTTGTTTTGTACTCTGTATATAAAATTATGTTACCTCCTGTCAGAAACTAAATATACAAGCAAATCATTTAAAATATGGTTAAAGAAAATAAAAAACATAACACAATTTTTTTATTTCACACTTACATATACTACTTTTGATTTAAGAATTTTTTTTCCTATTTCTTTTAAACTTTTGATTTATAGCCACAAAAAATTGCAGTTTTGCCTTTAAACTAAAAATATTTCTAACACAATTCAAAGCAAACTTGTAAACATGTCATTCAAACGTTAAACATCTTTTTCTGCTTCGCTTTAGGTGCCAGCCAATTTTACACTCTGCATAAGTGGTCGGTAACCAACGAGTGTTCTTACCCTGCAGGAAGCCTGGGGTCAAGTGTCTCCAAGTCACCACTTTTGTCGACTTTTTGGTGATATTGTCATCAAAGCGTCAATACTTTTTATTTTGAAAGTAAAAAGTACCAAAAGTGTAGACTAAAATTACTAAAATCTACTAGTGAATCACTTGTTCCAATGTCTACATATGGTTCCAATAGAACTACCTAGTCAATAGTACCAATGTCAGTAGTGGGTTTTCAATGACACGCACATGTTAAATGTCTATAGTAAAAGCATTGGCTGGGGTATAATAAGTCACAAGTACTAGTGACTGTGTCAATAGTAAGTCAGTACAGTTTCACTATTGACATTTCCTGCAGGGTAGCTCCCCACGGCTGATAGAATTGGTAAAAACATTATATTTGCCCAAGTATCTGAGTAAGCAACGAAAGAAAGTAAAACAGGACAAATGCGAAGTGAAAAACATATTTGATTTTAATTAAATTTTAGAATGAATATGACTAAGAATACAAGTAGTTTAACTTTAAGAAGTGCGAAAACAAGAATTATTAAAATCAACAATAAAAATTAAATTTTTTTTGGAAAAATATAAATTACCTTTATACCATTATAAATTAAATTAGTAAGAGACTAAGTTTTTTCCGTGTTTTTTTTTGACTTTGTGGATATTTGTTTGTGTTTAAACTGCGTCATTTAAAATCCATAACTTAAATTAAAAATTCTATTCTATAAAATCAATAAAATGGGTTCATATACAGCAAAGAAATAATCAGAGGTTTTTCTTACACCATAGAGACCTGTTTATTTTTTCAAAAATATAATTCTTTGGCAAAACCAAAACAAAAAAATGCAAGAGTGCTGTTGATATTTACTTTATAAAATGTATGACATTATATTTTTCTGAAAGTCTACTGATTTATCATTCTCGTTGTTAACGTAAAAACACATTTTTCTTAAAATAAATCAATTGTGTATTTTAAACTTTTAATCCATTTAAATGGACACAATTAAGAAAGTTGTATACATTCAATATTAAAATCATTTTTTATAAATAAACATAAATACAAACAAGGAAAGCAAAAGGTAATACTTGGTTTCACAATAAAACTACTCACTCAAGGTTAAAAGTTTGATGTCGTACATGTGCAGAAAAGGTCAATATTTTAGGTGAAAATTTATTTGTATTCTTTTTATACCCTTCACCAGAGATGACAAGGGTATATGTAGGTTTGTCATTCCGTTTGTAATTGCTACTGTTATTCATTTTCGACCCCATAAGTTATATATATTCTGAATCCTTAGATAGGGAAGTCGATTTATTCATGTCCGTCTGTCTGTCTGCCCGTCTGTTGAAATCAAGTTTTCTCAGCCCCCCGAAACAACCAAACAATCAGAAATGAAATGTTCGCTATTGAAATCCAGTAAAATCGCTTAATAACTGATCGACTACCAATTAATTTTTTTTTATTTTTTTTTTTATTCAAAAATTATTATATTTGTGTGTTTTGGGGAATTTCACAGGAAAAAAAATTTTCGAGATATAAGCAAAAAAAAAAAAATAATAATAAATTGACGAGATATAAGCAAAAAAATTTTTATATTGTTTTTTTTACACAAAAGTTATTATATTTGCGTGTAAGACATGCCTTTTTGGGAATTTTAAAAAATTTACTTATTGGCTCATAATTACCAAAGATATGGGCGAACAACCTCTATGGACTTAAATGATTATTATAAAAAAATCACGTTTTCTACGACTTAAATACTTTTCGGACATGTAAATACATACTTACATACATAAGTATACACATACACACATAGATACATACATAAATACACACAGTTAAGGGTATATAATATTCGGCACAGCCGAATATAGCGCATTTACTTGTTATATTTGTCATTTTAAAAGGCAACTTGTAAGATGTTGTCAACAATAATTAAATTGTCCTGGCACTTGTTATTAAATCCAGTCACACATGTTGCCTTCACATCACGTAAAAACTCTACTTTGTCTTGTTTAAAGTTTTCTTGTCAAATTTCTCTTTGTCAAATTTTACTGTCATCCATCATTCAGTATGTGCTAATTGGCTTAGGGCTATTGTGTTAATATTTTTATTTTATACAATAATTATAAAAATGTTGGCTATCTGTTTTCGTGTTTGTCTTTAATTTAAATTCTAACTTAATGTTTTAAAATTAATACCTGAAGTCTTAAATACATTTTAATAATATTAACATACATATGTATATGAAATTAAAACAAATCTTTAATTGCAAACGCTTATTTAAGGAAATAAAATTATTTTCAAATACATTCACTGATTCTATTATTATATCATTCATCTTTTTATCATTTTAATAAACAAGATAAACATTAATATTTTATATGGGCTATAGTTCATAAATTTTTTTTATTATTAATTATTAAGATATTATAACTTTTATGTGATAATTGAAAAAACATTGTAAAAAAGTAAATTTCCCGACACTAGCCGAGTGGAATGCATTTTCGAAACTTGCTACAGTTTCATTATTAGCGCTCTTTGATCGGTATTTAAGTATTGGATGCAAATATCATCTATTTAACTCACAGTTTGTTAGGAAATAGAATATGGTGATTGATTGTCGCCTATATTCATATTTTTCTGTCAATAGTTGAGTTACAATGAAATTTACCACAACCATTTACAAACACATGTAATAATTTGAAATTTATCATATTTAACTTCATGTAGGCTTTTTATAAAATCAATTTTTTAACTATCAATTTATTTATATACTATCCCAAACAACACAGTCTGACCATTTCACGACTTGAATGGTTGGATTCGGTAAAAATACTCTCTAATTTCAGTCATATTTAATCCACTATATCGCTATATTTTAATTATATTAACTGACCACGCTACGACCACGTAGCGATGTCGTACAATGACTCGTTGCTTTTAGTCAACTTGCAACGTCGTGACTACGTCATTTGTGGTCGCCGTACGACCGTCATCTTTCTGACGAAATAAGTACAGCATACTTTTTGGCGTTAGTATTAAGCTAGTCGTATAATGAACATATTTGATCGTATATTTTCCAAAAAAAGCGACTTTTATTCGTTTTTGGTTAAAATATGTTCGGTTGGTGATACATGATACACACCATATAGCCGCCATATTTAAAAAAAAAATGTTTGCCATGATAAGAAATTTAATGATGAATATAAAAAAAAAATTGGTTATATGCAATTTAAGACGCTAGAATGAATGGGAATGTTGTTTTTTCACCTTATTTTGCATATATAATTTAAAAAAAATATTTTTAATGAAAATAAATGTCTCTGAAAAAAATTTAAAAATAATTTAAAAAATATTTTCCTGAAAATATAAAGATTTTGATGGCGCGTTGTATTTTTTCGAGGTAGAACATAAACTTTTATCGGTAAAATTTTAAGCGTTGTCGTTTTAACGATTTGTGGGTCTGCATAAATCACATCCAGTTTTGTATAGATTTGCAAAATGAAAATAAAAAAAAACTTATCCGACTAACTTTAAAGTAATATTAGCCGCTTGGGTCACTTATATTAATATTTATTTATATTTAGCCGACCAACATTATAATAAAATTAGCCACTAAATGGAAGGAAAATACCATTTCATTCCTCTGGTCGTTATTGGTATACTGTTGGTCGTAAAAGTGGCGGTCGTTAAAGTACAGGATTCCTATTCCCCAAAATGGTACCGACGTCGTTACGACCAATCTTTGTTGCTTGGGATATATATATATATATATATATATATATATATATATATATATATAACGTGACGTAACGGACTGACTGATTCATAATTTCTTTGTATAGAGCCATTAGGAAGGGATTTTGGGAAGAAACGAAAAATCGGTAACCTTATATCTGTAAAACTAAACAAGATACAAACAAAATTTAAAAAGCATTACATTCCATTCAAAAAAATAAGTGTTTAGTTATCTGGTCATAAATACATACATACAC
>NDXZ01006787.1:2731-14022 GCA_003055125.1 Paykullia maculata | reverse complement strand
ATTTATAAATCTGAATGTAAACGAAAAAACGCTGAATGTATTAACATTGACTAATTTTATTAAAAATTGCACAACAAATTTCAATTGAATGTGTGGAAACTCACCGCATAACAAAAAATATCTGTTCGGCCGACAATCCCTCTGTGCGTGCTTTTGCTATAAAAAATTTAATAAGCAGCGTAATATTTCGATGTACGTTCTTCGACAAATGTGCCAGTTAAAGATTATGCATTTAAACTATACGTTTTAACGTTTGCATTGTCAAGGTTAAAACCACACTAGATAGATATAGATTTTTTTAAGTTTAAGGTTTTAAGAAATTTAATTAAATTTTTTTATTTTTTTTTCTTGTGAAAGTGGATTAAAAATTTTTTTATATAGACATATTTAAAGGGCGTTTTCAAATTGATTTAAAAATATTTGATAGTAGTTTTCAGTTGCCTTTATGTTTGTATAGCGCTGAAAATGTACTTAACTCAATTCGTAGCGGTGTCGAAAGTATGGTAAAATTAAAGGGACTAATTTCAGAACTTTTTCCTGTTCTAAATTTTTAAAGCACAATTATTGAATAATTTAAAAAAGTACTGTTTTCATACTTTTTGGTCTTTTATTTTATTTAAAACAAGTCATACAAATTTTATAACATTTTTACTTTTATAATAATTTAAAAGAATTTTGTTGATGTTTTTGATTGAATATTTGCCTAATTTAGCTAAAGCTTTAATTTGACAACATATCTATCAACTACCCAGCAAACAATTTTTTAGATTTTGGCAAACTTTTAAGGTACATTTAAATATGTAACCTATTCCTTTTTTGGGCTCTTTAAAAAAGGGTTTACCTTTTCCTATAAAAAATTGTAAAAAAAATAACCAGAAAATATTAACACGAAATATATCGATTTAAATGGTTGTTGTATCTATTACATGTTTAAAGATTTTTATTAGCTTTGTTAAAATGTGTAATGCTTCACTAAAGGAACTCGCCAGAAGTCAGAGTTTTAGTTACTCTAAAACAAACCTACTTTTTTCGAAGCACAAATTTCTGCTGGGTATAGAAATATTTGGGCTGTTGCATTTATATTTACTTTATTTTTCTTTTTAAGAATGTTGTTTTTGATAAAAAAAAAAATTAACAAAATAACTTCTACTTTAAAATATTGTGAATTTGAAAACTTTAGTTTTTTGCTTTTCACCAATGTTTCATAAAATCACAATCAGAAAAATTGCGGATAGCAACACATCGCAGTTCTATAGGTATAATATAAAAAAATGATAAAAACAAAAAAAAAACATGGAAATAACGTGCTAGTAGAACATTAGCATTTTTAAGCAAAACTTGTATATTAAAAATGAAACCAACATGCTAATAAAACATTTGAGGAAGCTTAAAATTCTAGAGAGAGTTTGTTTTTCATTCCCTAGTGAGTATTTATTTTTAGTTGTTTAAAGAACATAACAATAAAAATGTATAAATAAGAACTTTTACTATTTATAACTTAAGGTAAAAAAAAATTATATTATTTTTAATGAACTGAAAAAAAAATGAGCACAAATGATTGATAAGCATTTTCTTCCTTTCAAAACTTTGCAAACTCGATCAAAAATTACAAACATTTTCAATTTCGTATTGCATATATGTGGCTGTTGCTGAAGCAGACAAACTTTTTTAATTTTCTTAATATTGTTTAACAATGAAAACCCATTGTTTTCTTAAAGGATTGCATTTTTTAGGACTGAACTTTTTGCAGTCAAAAATGTTAATTTAGGTATCGTCAAGTTGTGGTGTAAATATTGTAGAAAATTTTTAAATTTTATAAGAATTCAATGGTACCCAATAGGTGTTAAACTATTTTATTTTCCAATTGTTGGATTACAAATTAAATACAATGTTACAATGTCATTTAAAAGAAAGAAAATTAATCGTCATGCCTAGAATTTTTATCAATCAGGTGCTGCTTCTAAAAAAAATAAAAATATCTGTTTTGTTCTAAGTGTTCGTGCTATTAAAATATCGAGTTTGTACTTTATAACACTGTTTGCCATTTGTGTAGTTTTAATACATAATAATAATTTTATATGCAAATACCCAACAAAACAAACAATTAGAATAATAATATTTAAATTAATGTCAATAAATCATTTTATTTAAATCGAAATACTTTGGAACTGCGTACAAAAATGTAATCGATATAGAAAAACACACAATTGTTTGATAAACGAAAGACTAAATAACGGATTGACAATTAAGTTTGATTTATGATGAAATTGTGTGAGAATTTTTAATTTAAATATTTTAATTTCACTTGCAATTGTTATTGGTACATATGATGTAACCATAAAATGACAATTGGCAGCCAGCAGTTATCAATACAACAAACCGACATCAAATTAAATTTAAAAACGATTCACTAATTATATTGTTTACAATATTCTGAAATAAACCTGAACATCTATCTATACTCATGCATGCATATGTCAATACATACATACATTCATGCATATACATATGTATGTATGTTTATTTATTTAGTAGAAACTTGTGTTTTTTCTTATTGTTTTAATGAACTGTGAAAATCTTCACCTACTTTCGAATTAAGTCAATATCTACGTTTTTGTGATAAAGTATTCTATCTTGAGTTCACAAACTCAGTCACTAGCTCGCTTATACATTCATTTTATTTATATTTTCACACATTAATTAGAGTGCAACATCTGGATTTATAATGCCGCATCATCATCATCATCACCAGCAACAGCATTAAACAGCATTAAGATGCAATAGCATCTTCATAATCATTATTATGACCATAAATATTATCAAATAAAAAAAAACCAAAACCAAAAAGGGAAATTAAAAAATAAACAAATATATTCGCATACTCCGAATTTAATATACCCTTAACCAACACATTCATTAAAAAAAAGACCATCGATTAACCATTTCTCCATTTAAAGTAAATTCGTTTAGCGACTAAAAGTAAATTACAAATATATAAAAAGTTAATAGCTTTTTAGATTTGATATTTTATAGTTTACGGAAAATTTATTTTTCTTTACATATTAAGATTATCACTTTGAAATTTTTTATTGCTCTCATAACAAAATAATAATTTTTAAAATGATATGAGTGATTAAATATTAAATTTAGTTTGACTTTTTGTAATATAAAGCGAAATTGTTGTACATATGTGCATATGTATATCAAAATTGAAAATAAAGAAAAAATGTAATTACAATTTAATATTATATAATTTTGTTCCTTACCATTTTTTTTTTTGTATTTTTCTTTCTTAGATATTTGCTGGGGCTTTTCTTCTTCTTAAAACTAATCTTATCATGTCTGGTTATCATTCTTGCATATTTATTGTCAAATAAAATATCCCATAATGCCAAAAAAAAAACAAACATAAAAAAGTTAGTTAAATTTATATTATGCAATATAAATTAGTTGTCGCCGTAGCATCATCTTACGACATTCATTTATGTATAAAATTTGTATAATGTTTCCTGCAGAGCTTTCGGGTTGTGCACTAAAACACCCATTAATGTGACCCCAAATAACAACAGCCACTAAACTATACTCTCTAAACTTAAGAAGAAATGCGCATACACAAGCAAACATTTTGGATGATACTATTAAAAACTTTAATTGCAATTTTTTGTCTCAATATATTATTTGCCCACTCGCTCAGGGTAGGGATGAGCAAACAATATCGATAAATCAATATATCGATATTTTTTAATATCAATCGATAAACATCGTTTATTTTTATTTTGCAATATATCGATATATTAATGTTTTTTCTTGAAATTTTCTTCCGATATTTTTATACCTTTCACACATGTGGCAAGGGTATATATAGGTTTGTCATTCCGATTGTAATTTCTACAATATTCATTTGCGACCCTATAAAATATATATATTTTGGATCCCTATAGATAGGGAAGTCGTTTTAGCCATATCCGTCTATCCGTGTGTTGGTCGAAATCAAGTTTTCGTAGCTTCCATAGGTCACCCAGGATTGTATGTGGTATTAAACTGTTGTACCAATTACTTTCGGGAAAATCGGTATTGACGACAAAAAAAAATTACTGTTTTGCAGCTTTCAGATAAACTTAAAACATATTTGAAAAAAATTGGACCATTTGCCTAAATGGGCCACACATGGTGAAGGGTATATAAGATTTGGCCTAGCAAATATAGCGTTCTTACTTGTTGAACTCTGGTTTTGTATTTTTTTTAATTTTATTAATTTGTAAAAAAAAAACTTCTTGTCGCAGTCTTAATCGAAAATAATGTTATAATGGTTGCATTGCACTGCGCGTCAAACTCAATGCGCAAATAATTAGTGTTGATTATTTTTATGGTAAGTTGCATTCGGCGTTAGCTGTTCTATTGTGCATACATCTTGTGGTCAATTAAATTGCTTTGTTTTTAATGTATTTTCTACAAAGTCTTAACCATGTGAAGTTGTATGTGTCCAGCATTTCACGCCTGTTCTTTCGAAGTCACCCTTAAGTACTTAATTTGTCAGGCTTACATGGTGTCTTAGATAGTAGAAGCCGTTTAACAGGTGAACACATCAAACAGAGGAAGCTCCTTATGTCAATATCTGATCTGGTTCAATTACATTTTTACAGCGCCTTACTTTGTAGCTTGATTACAAATAAAGTTTTCTGTATTAATTGTTTCTATTTTAATAAAGTTCGTTTTTCCTGTATTTTATAAATTTACGAAAAATATCGGTATTTCGATTTTTAAATCGATATATATCGACCGACAACGATATTGAACAAAATATCGATTTTTTTTGGCATTTGTCCATTCCTAGCTCAGGGCTGTCAGATTAGTCTTGACGATTTTAAACCTTCATTTTTGCAAAGCAGTGAGTGCACACACTTAATATGTGAACAGTTTGGTCCGTTGGATGCTTGCAAGCAGACATAGTTAGTTTTTTCATAAACTGGACTTAACTTGTGTTTTCTAGTAAGAACAATATGGAACATATGCATAAATTTTAATAACTCAAACAAAAACAAGAAAGCAATGAACTTTATACGTTATTAGTGGCTCTGCTGGCAACTTCTAAAGTACTAGCAGTAAACCAAACCGGAAACAGAAGAAATCATTCAAGTCATTTGCATTTAAATCAAATTTTAAGTCAAGATTTTATGGATTTTTTAAAGTATTTTTTCTTTGAATTATTTATTTATTTTTATAACTTTTGTAAAGGGAAATAAACTGCAATTAATTTATAATTTATGTTTAGATAATTTTTTTCGTTTCCTTTCAATTGTCTTAAGAGATACATTTTTTTCGCTATAAACAACAACAAATTTAATGTCTTACATAACGTTTATATTTTACAGTTTAATTTTGCTACTGTTACTACTAGTTACTAACCTCATTGCAGAATAGTGCCTGTTGTGTTATTGATAAATGATACATGTAAAGAAACTTTACATGGTGCAAAAGGAAACTAAAAACAAACTAAATGTATGGAAGCCTGACACAATATGTCAAAACAAACCATTTGTTTTCTACAAGCTTTCTTAAAAAGTGTTCATTAAAAAACGAAACATTTTTAAAACAATTCTTGATAAAAATTAAACAAACTCGGCACTACTGCTGCATGTAACTATTTCTTCTACTATAAAACAATTTCTGCTCAAGTTTTAAATTTTCAGAAACTGATGGTAGGCGTGCTGATAAAACATAGTCTTACACCCACTTTTAAGCATACTGATCGACCTAGCATTACTTTTGGAGTCGAATAAACAATGTACGCCCGTATATGTTATCAAGGTACATCTGTGCTCTAGTTGTAGAGGCTAAATTACTGCCATATCGATAGCCAATGCTATTCTTGTAAAAAGAATATATTCGTTTAATTTAAAACATACTTGATTTTTGACTATAATAGCAAATCAGCTATAGCAGGTTTTAAGTTTAAACTCTTTTTTAAAACGAACCGAGTTTAGCTTGTAATTAAGTATGAGTACTGCCCATCGTCTTTGAAGCATTACAATCAATGTCTTGATGTAGTTTTAGAGAATTTACAGAATTTTTTCTGCATTTTTCTTTATCAAGAAGTAATATTGCAAAATTTTCTCAAAAACTTTTTATACTTTTAATGCAGCTAAAAATTATATTGTTGAAAAATGCCTCCATGCCAATGAAAAATATTTGCGCCATAGTTAAAAATATATCACAAGTAAAGCCATGTCTTCATAGTCAGCGAAATCTTTTTTGTACAGCAAAATTGTTTTTTTAAGACCCCAATTTGTTTAATTGTACATATAAAAAAAAACAAACCTACATACCACAAAAATTCTTACCTTTGGGAAATTAGATTTGAGATTCATTTAAAATCTGATTTTAAATGAGATTCATTTAAAATCTGAACCTTTAAAATATTGTTTGTTTATTTTACTTGAGGTTTCTTAATTTAACAAACTATAACAAAATAACATAAAAATGCTCTTAAAATTAACCACAAATATTGAGGTCGAATTTAATACGAACTATGTTATTATTTGTTCAATGAAACATGCAATTTGTATACTGTTTTCGATGTTTTTTTTTTGTTTTATTTTTATAATCTTATAACATGAGTTTTGCAAAAAAAAAAGCGCAAAATATTTAGTTTGTTTAAGTTGTTGTTGGTAACCAAACATTATTATTTCAATACCTGAACATGCATGTGCTTTGTTGTACTTTGTGAGCTTTCGTATAAATATATTTTGAAACTACTTTCATGTTTTGACGGCTTTTTGTCAAAGAGTTTAGTAGATCGCTTTTATTCCAAAGATATACTTATAACATGCTACAAAAGATGTTTAAATAGATAAATAATGTTGTGATATTTAAATACTTATGATATTGAAACCGAACTCGACACACTTGTAGAAGATGTTAACAATAAAAAAACCAAAACAATTTTCGTAAGCCTTTGAATATTGTCACTTAATACACAATTTTTTAAAATTAAACTATAACTTTTTTAAAACGTGTCCGTAACCAACTATAAAAATATACTGAATATTATTTCTTCTTGAGCATTTTTTAATAAAATTTACAATCCTATGGTTATCATAATTAAATTTAAAACTAAACAAGAGGTAAAAGAATTAGTACTAGTTTCGACAATAATACTTTTAACAGAATTTAAATTACGCTATGAATAAATATCCACAAACGTTTTTTTTTCTATCTTCAATGTGGTACTTAGACGGTTTATATGCACATACATAAAAAATACTATTTGCATCGACAAACTTTAAAAAAGCTCAATTTTCATGATACAATTAAGCAGGTAGCCTCAGTTCGGAGAGGATTTTTTATCAATTTGTTTATACATGGCATGGCAGGCAATGAAGGTGAAGGATATATAAGATTTGGACCAGCTACATAAAAAGTTCTTACTTGTTTCATATAGAGTTTGACATTTACGACGCTAAGAAGAAAAAAAATGTTTTTTATGTATGGAGTTTAACAGATACGTTGTCAAAAAATCAACTGGCGTTGTGAGGCTACCTGATAATTGAATCATGCTTAGTTTTATAAAAGTTAAAACAAAATTTTAATTAAATATATGTATGTATGTATGTACATACGTCTCCCCCGGGGGTAGTTATATGGTGTTAATGCCCTCGGGGTAAAAAGGCTTGCCTTAGCCTCGGGTGGCTGGACCCAAATTGGTGATTTACCAAAATCGCTCTGACACCACGGGAACCAGTAAGCCCCGGGACTGAGTCCTAGACTGGTTATTGATTGTGGTACCTTTAGGGTCCACGTGGTGGCTGTTGTTGATTACCTGGGTTTCGCATTAGCAGAACTAGCAGGAAGAGTTGTCAGTTTGTGCTGATATTCGTCTTCGGATTTATTTCTGACGGTTTAATACACACCTCTATTAGTGTTACTAATAATAAATGCTGTGCAATAAAAGTTCGGAGTCCTGGCTGGTGCTTGTGCTAGTGACAGACTTCGGTCAGCCGGATCCTCTCAGGCTTTGCTTTATAGTAGACAAGTTTGACAGCAATGGGTAACTAGATAGCCCGAGCTCTTAAGCAAGGTGTCTACTCTATTATCCAGATTCATAATGGGTAGAAAGTTGCTACCTGTGTGTTCCTTGCAAGTCACACAGGGGCGATGGTTAACGCATACTAATTTAACTCGTGGTTTGACCACTGTCTGGTAATGTCACGAGGTGACGGTACAGATATAAATCTAATTCACGTCTAATTTGCTATTTTGTTAATATATAGTAAATTATTATTATTAATACCTATATGTTATTAAGTATCAAGTCATTTCAAATCAATAGTTTATAACAAGTATTAACGATGTATTTTTATATATATACATATGTATATAAAATGGGTATAGAAAGTAACTGCCCTACTTTCAGTAAAAGTTTTTAAAGTTACGAGTAAGTACCCGTAATTCCAGTATTCAAGGCTGAGTTTTTACTCACAACAAAGAAACGAAAAACTATAAATTTTTTTATGAAAATTATGAATTTTATGAAAAAAATTAAAACAAGAACGGAACAAAAATCACATCATGCGAACAAAACCCACCTACAATAAAATAAGAAGAAAAGGGAAACAGCCACAATAACACAAATAAACAATAATTTCGTAAAAATTACGCCCACCTTGGGCGTCTTTCACGTTGATGCTACAACATAGTATTTTGTTTCTGTTTTGTGTTCTTTAAAAGGGTATGTAAGGAAAAGCTGTTCTCTCCTAAAGTTTAAGTATTTCCAAAAATGTTAGTTTTATTTACTCACTACTTATATGTGATCGTATGTGTTCGCTGTACTCGTTTGAAAATGCTTCTTTATATACCCACATAATTGAGTTAATATGCAAATTCATATTGCCAAAGCATGGAACTGCAGAATTGAATTTACTCTTTTGGAAATTTTCTTCTATCCTTTATTAACATTTATTTTTTAATAGACGTGAAGCTTTCTTATAATTACTAATAACTTATTTTTCATTTGTCGTATGTTTAGTTTTGACTTAAACAACAACGAAACGATCGCAAAACGTTGAAAATGATTAAAGTCTTCTTGGAAAACTATTTGAAGCCCTCTTTACTATAATCAAATATGAGTCTAAAAATTTTCTGATAATTTTCTTATAAACTGCGAAGCCTAATTTAAGGGCGGTCATTTTTTTAATGCAAAACTATTTTTTTCTACAGTAGAATGTTTATAAGCGTAAGAAAGTAAATGAAAATATTGTTATTAAAGCTACAAAAAAACTTATCTAACCTGATGTAAAATCACAAATTATGAATTCATAATAGCTTTAACATCTAAAGCCTTGTGTAGATCAACTTTGTGATTTGACAACAATATCTTCCTTAACCTAAAATAATAACATCACTTTTTGTTACACTCTTTATCGATAATTGTGTATGGAAAATAAAAAGTAAATTTAATATTTATTTATGTTGGCATCATCATAATCATTATTATGCAGCGTCGTCATGTTTCTTTAATTTTCCTCCGAACAAAAGAAGAAATAGAAAAACAAGTGTTTTTTTAAATTTAATTCATTAGTTAAATTAGGTTTTTTATTTTCTTTTTGAATATGTTTTTAATACTTTTATTACTTAAGTTTTACGCTTTCAGCCGCCGCATTATTTTTAAATATAGAATTTTAACTAAATTTTGGTCTATTTTGCCGTTTTTAGTTTTTGCATTTGCACATAAAAATAATGGATTGGATGGATGGATAGACGGCTGGCTGGCTGGCTGTTTGGTGTGGAGCAACTACATATGTTTAAAAATATATTACACATTCTCAAATATAGGACGAATTTGTCATCGGTTGGAGAAAAAAAGTACGTTGCAAAATACAAATACTTTTTTAAAAGAGAATTTATATTAAATTTAAATTTGAAAAAAGACCTTTGATCATTGCAAAATAAAGTGGCATCTACACGTTATTTATAACTTAATCGTTCGAAGGGACAATTTGAACATTTTTAATAGAGCAGTGACTACAAAAGACATCTAAAGTAGGGATAGGCAAATTAAATTTTCGGGACTTTCATCGCATCGTTATCCTGTTGGAACCTTAATTAAAGTGGCTTTTTTAACTGGAAAATGCCAATTTTTTTATTATATTAACTATCAATTTTCCTTGGAAATGTCTAAGTTTAAAAAAAGTTCTCAATTTTATTTCGATTTTTTGAGTTTAAATTAGAAATCCTTAACTATGACTAGAACTTCCACAATCAAACGTAAACATCTCAAATAAAATTTTCCCCGCTTTATTATGAATTTCCTCAAATTGGAGTTTTCTCAGTATTATTTTTTCATTGCAATGAAACATGGTGTAATATTTAATTTAATGTACGTTTATTAAGAATATGTATATGGTAAATAAGAAGGAAAGTGTTTAAATATATAAATTAATTTAATACCACAACGGGTATAAATTCACTTTTAATTGGGCATTTTTAATATCAACTAACATTTAAACATTTAAGACAACCGCTTTTCTTTTAATTATGACATTTGCAAACAAAACCAAAAACATACAGATATGAAATAAAACCAGTAAGTAATAAGTAGGTAGGTCAGTAGCAGGTATTAAGTATAAATTACACATTTTTCCTCTAACAAACGAAAAAATTATAGCTTTAGAAAGTAATTTTTTTAAAACACGATATCACTATGCGTTAAATGGTCGCGCAACTAATACAATGTGACAGACAAAAAATCACAGTAATCGAACAATTGAACAATCCAAATACAAACAGTTCATTCAAGACCCTTAAAATACTGTAAAAAATATGTAAAGATACAGATAAGAATTTCTGCATCTTGTTAAGAATAAATAAATGCGGACTAAAAAAAACATCACCTTATTTTGTAAAGGAATAAAATAGTGTTACAAAAGTTGCTATTAAACTTTCATTATAAATAATTTACAAAATTATTGTCTTACTTAAATACTTTATGAGACGTTTTATGAGTGCATTTATTAACCTCACAAGTATGAAGCAATTACTTTTATTTAAATTTCTCCCAATTATCTTTCTTAGATACTTATGTATATTATTTCTTAGAAATGGTTTTGCTTTAATCTTTTTCAGTTAAAATTGTTTTAAAAACTGATCATCATATAAATTAAATCAAGTAGTTAGATCTTTATTTGGTTAAACTGTCTTTCACTTACAAAATCATTTAACATCTTAAAACCTCTGAAATAATAAAAACACACAAAAATAGCATATAAAAGTTTTTTAGGAATCAATAAAAAAAA
>NDXZ01006772.1:0-11070 GCA_003055125.1 Paykullia maculata | reverse complement strand
TGGTTGTTGATGTTTTTATTTTCAAATGTCGTAAAATATTTTACAGCCTACTTAAAAAGAAAAGTCTCTTTAATAGTTTAATGAATAGTTTAATTTTTTCTACGTTTATTTTAATAAAATCAGACTAACTAATATCACTAATTATGTGGAGAAACGTCTAAAAATATCTTGAATTTTACTAAAAAACTTAAAAAAAAAATCTTCACCATAGAATTTAAAATTTGGACCATATTTGTACTACTGCAACCACAATACATCAAAATTGCATAGTGGTTTTAAAAGCCTTTAAAATTTTTTCAATTTTGTTGCCTTGTGTAATTAGTCAAAATCATAGAGGTTATTTGAGTTCCAAATGTTTTGAACAGTACTAAAAACTGTCAAAGTCTATAAAAAAAAAAGTACAATTTTTTATGTATGAAATTTGGCAGCACAGATTAAGGCGAATTTGCCGTTGTATATACCTGATGAATATGTCTTGCTTTTAACAATATAAAAAGTGACTTAAAATATTATTAAAACTATTTCTAAAAAGCTGGTGTAAACACCAAATATTTGTTATAATAGTTGAAATTAGCATGACGTTTTTGTTTACATTTTACTAGTTCAATATTAAGCAAAAAATTAAGTAAAGCAATTAATGAAAAATATGCATTAATATTTAATTCTTGCCTGTAAAACTAGGTCTAATGACAGAAAACGTCTGTTTGCATTAAGTTCCTAACCCTAATATGAACAAATACGAAGATTTGTGTATATGTATGTGAATTTTTATTTTTGTACTGTCTCACATAAGTAGGGTTGATTTTTTGGGTTTAATAAATTTATTTTTGAAAGAATTTTGTTTGAATTCTATACTAGATTTAAGGGTGTTAGTTTCTATGCATATTAAGTTAGATAGATGAACTATAAATATAGACTCTGACATCATTTTATAGTTAAATCTATAAGAAATTTCTATATTTCAGGGTAGTTTATAAAACGGACAATGACAGCATAATGCAAGTGGCCTTTGCCATAATAATTAGTAACCACTAAATGGGACTCCAATAAGTCTACCACCCACTTTATAACTCCCATTAAAACATTTTTACTAAAGTTGTTGAATTCTCTTAAAATTACCATGATTTAATAGTTGTCATTAAAATGCAATTTACTTTTTTTTTTTACTAAAACACTAATATGAACACAAAAATAAAAAAATTCGAAACATAATAAAGCTCTCCAAACTTTGATGATCAATAAAAAGGAAAAGAGCGTAAATAAAATTAAAACCGTAGACAAGTTGGCGTCGAGCTGCGTTGTAAATGGAAAATGAGAGACAAAGTGCTGTAAATCTCCATACACATGTACATTTTTCTGCAATTGACATTAAATGTGGCGCCAAAATTTATGGATTTGAATAGAAAATGCATCCAAAGGGTGCATTACTTAGAAGCAAGAAAAAAATAACATCTAATATCTTGTCAAGACATAAAAGGAACTAGAAACTAATTTCAAGCAAATAAATATTTAAAATCTGCACACATACATACATATGTACGTATATCCAAATATCCTTTTGTATATTTATACTGTGTGCTTTGAGAACAAAAAGAAAAAAAGGACATGTAAAAATGTTTAATTAAAATAACACCATTTCCGGCATTGAAAAAAATACTAAAATATACATCCCGTTGTTTTGATGATTTTTATAAAAGGTCTTTAGGGTTAATAGTTGGTATCACGTAATTGCCTGAAGGTGACAAACAATTTTAAAATATATTATAGCGAAAACATATTTATTAGTTACGAGATAATAATGTTAGACCACCTGGGTTGGTGTCTACCCTAATGGAGCATGTGTTGAGTTTTTCCTCTTTTAAATAATGTAGTCACGTACATACATAATGATATATTAAATGAAGCCTGTCAAATGACAAGCTGCTTTTACACTGTCTGAGTTGTCATCTAAGTAAGGCAACAAACACTGGTCCAGGCAGTGTATCTAAAAAAATTTTATTATTAAAAGGGCTTAATAAAATAATATTGAAGCCACAATTTAAAAAAAATTTGTGATTTTTTTCAAAAGTTTATAGGTATAAGATGAAAAATCATATCGTATAAAAGCAGCTTCAGCCTCACTTTTTCATTCTACATCTCTATGTGTAAAGGAGTATTAATCTGTGTTTGTCTGTCTGCTGCATTTCATTAACGCAATTTAAATTTAATTTCCTGTTTAATATCCACACGACAAAGTCACAAATGAAAGAAAAAAAGCAAAACCTTCCGCATTGACATGAGTTAAAAGGATCTGAATATTAAAATTGAAAAATAACAAAAACAAAGAAAAAAAGAGCAAAAGGAACAATTTTTATCACACCAGCTGGCGGCAAATAAAATGACTTTGTCAGACTGTGAGTTATTTGCCAAATTTTTTGTTGTAACGATAAAAAGAACATGTTTGTGGCGTCAGTGACAGAAGCAAAGGAACAAATTTTACGACAAATTAAGAATGTTAAAACAAAACAAAAGCACATTAATAATAAAAAAATTTTTTATTCAATTAAAACACAGTTTGTTTATGTTCAAAGGAAACGAAATAATGTTTTTTTTTTTAATTGTTTAATTTGTCTACAAATTGAAAGCTTTAACAAAAATGCTCTTAAAATAAATTTTTTGGCAAAATTTTCTAGCAAACAAAAATAATAATTTTTGAAAAAAAAAAATTTTTTTTATCAGAAGTTTATTAAATATTGACTCTTAGTACACGAAATATAAAAAGCAACATGCGCATGTGTCTCTGACGTCACGAAAATGTTAAGCATGTCGATAACATTTTTAAAAAAAGTTGTAGGGGCTACATGCAGTAAAACTTTGATTGTACACGAAATGTAAATGGGTGTTTTTAAAGATAGAAAGCGAAAGTACACGCCATGTAGCAAATGTCGCTTCATGATGACGACACATGCGCATGTTGCTTTTTACATTTCGTGTAAGAAATTATCATACAAAATTTGTTTTTATACACCTTTAATAATTTTTTATGAAAAGTCGATTTATAAAAGATTCTCTTAAATTTCAATTTAATTAAACATTCAATCAAGTCATATTTATCAAAAATATTTATGTACAAATGTATCGTTACAACAAATACAACAATCCAAAGACAACAGAAATTATTTTTTGTTTTTGTGTAGGACAGATGTCAAAAAACTAACAAACAGACTTTGTTTGGTTGGTCAAGTGGTGGTTCGCTACGCGCAAACTGTCAAGTGGAGTCCACTGAACCCAGACCACTCGTCAGATGTGCCGTGCTCAGGACAAAAAAATCCATGTGGAGATAGAAGTACCAGGTCCACCCTGTTGGCATCAGGTATCTCTGTGGGTCATTCAACCTGGTCTCAGATACGTCACGGAGGTTCTCAGCATATAGTTGCCAGGAATCTGTGCCTCTTGACAAAAAAGCCGGGACATTTGCAAAGAAGATCGAACACTGTTTTCTCCGTACCGTTATCCTTACAACTGCGACATTGTTCATTATATAGGAGTCCGAGCCGTTGTATATGTTTTCCCAGCGTCCATTGCCAGAAACCTTGATACGTCTTTCCGATTACGATTAATGAGTTGCGTTGTACGCCTGATATCAAAGGGTCACATCAGCTGGGCAATGCTGCATGTTTTTATACTTCCCCGCCAATTTCCAGTTCTGCTGAGAAAGTAACTGAAGATACTGCTTTTTATGGTTTCCAGCGAAGTTGCGACTGAACACGCACTGGAGACATTCAAAGCAGATCCTTTCCTGGCTAGTTCATCTGCCTGTTCATTGCCAAAGTAGCTCTTATGCGCAGGACTAGAGTAATGTCAGACAGTTGACGTAGCCTAGACAGTTCCATCTTGCGTTGCCCAACTAATGGGGATGTTATAGTTATGATCTGAGTGAAAGAAGTGCCGCCTAACTGTCGACAAAGATACCAATATTCTCTCGAATATTTACACAAATATATGGGGTACGTTTTCTTGCAATTGATAGCGATCGGAATTAAAAATTTTTTTTTAAAACTTCTATACCATAAGCAAAGAAATCTTGCACATTCAAGAAAAACTTTGAGCGTATTTGGGCTTATGAAACGATTTTAGACCTCCTCATATATAATAAGAAAAGGCAAATATTTGTTGACTTAACAAACGCAGTAGACAGTAGACTTATTTTTAGCAATGCCGCAAGTTCATTAGTTATTGCATTACAATCCTTCTCTATGCGCAACATCTGTCATATTTGTGTATTATTTTTATTTGTGATTATCTATACATTACATTGTTAACTCATCTTTTGCAGTGTTGCATTGCAAACGGTGTTTTAAAAGTCAGCCCTTTTTCCTTTCGCTGTCACATTTAAAAATAAATATGTGTGTATGTCTGTATGTACCTTAGTTTGACAAAAACAAACAGCTGGGATCGTAACTCCGTAACGCGTTTAAAGCCTCAAGGGAATTTATGAAAAAAAAAATAGAAAACTCTTTGCAAAATTCGAAAAAAATGTCAGCAACACCAGATAAGATTGCAACTCATCTTTAAAAATGCTTCCTGGTTTTCTTAACAAACAATAATTAAAATTAATATTTAAACAATTTGTATTAAAACCTGTTGGTTCTATTTATCCTTACTACGAATAAGGTGAAGCATAAAAAGGATACTAAATTAAATATTAAACTCATCCATACTGAGTAAACTAACGGTAACAATTCTGTTTAAACAAAACACAAAATAAATAAATAATGATACTTACTTCCGTTAAATATAACTTTCGTTACAAGTTCTACTTTGTCTACTTATTGCTGTTCCATTTTGTTTCCTCGGATCTTAAGTTGTGCTTTGACGGTCCGTCCGTGTGTCTGTCTGCCAGCCATTGTGCTTTTGCAAATTAAGTTTTTATGTAAAATTCTATCATAAAATCATTTACCTACATTTGCGATATGGTAAATTAAGTTAAGAACACAAAAAAAGGAAAAAAGTAAAGAAAAACTCACAAAGAACATCAATAAAATTTAATTTCTTATATGTATTTTGTTACTACTTATAGATACTTTGCAATTAGTTGTTAGCATGTTAATGCTAAAAGCTGGGGAAGACAACCTCTTTAACAGCTATCAAAATGTTTCTTTCGATATAGAATAACCTAAAAGTCGTTTTATTATACATAAATTATTTTGCAAGTTACTGAATTAGCTGCCTTCACACTGATGTTCTCGTTTTTGTAGTAAAGTCATAATTTTTGTTATAATAAATTTTTTTTAAATTTTTGTTCGTATACATGTAACACTTACCGTACATTCCCTTTTGCAAATATATGTATATGAACGTCTTGCTTTAGTTCTTTAAGTATTCATCCGTTCTTTCATTCATTTATGGCTATGTCCAGTACGCAGACATGTTCTTTTAAGTTTGGCTGGCATTAAGGCAATTCATGTGTTGCAATGTTATACATATTTGTATTGCACTTATGTATATGTAGCTATATTATACGAGTGCTTTTTTGCTTAATAAAATAATAATAAAATGTTGCAAGACCATACATAAATACTTGTGTATTAATTAAAGACCTTTGATATGGGTCATTTCAATTTAAAAAGCGCAGAGAAAAACAAAATTAAAAGAAATATTAAAAAGTTTAACAATTAGGAAAAGCTACAAATGCAATTATGTAGATACTTGCAACATACATACATACATAAATATTTACATGGTTTTGAAATAATTTATAATACTCTACATGAAAATTTTCCAAACTTTTCAATAAATGTGTTAACTTCACTGCCTCCTTTAAGTCATGCCATTTACATATAGTAAAAAAGTGACCTAATCGAAAAAATAACCACAAGTTATGCATTATAGAATAAAATGTTGTTCCATTTTTGAAAAAAAATTGCAAGAAAAATATTAATATATCGATATATTGCATTGTAAAATATCGACGAAATATATCGATATTTTTGCCTAAACCTAGTGAGAGACGTTGATGCTGCCAATGACTTCAATGGTGATGACATCAATTATGTTTTGTACTTCAATAACTTCAACTAGTTAAAAGAAAAGCTTCACAAAGGTCTTTAAATTAACCCAATTCGCAGTGAACAATTGTTACATTTATTAAAAGACAAAGTGTTTCATAGGAATTATTTAAAAATTTTGAAGAAAAAGGGTCATAAATATACACAGGGGTTACGTAAATAATCTTAAGTGACCTTTTGTTGGAAGTTAGATGTTAAGCTTTGTTTTTGTTTCAAAACTAAATTCTAAATTATTATGCTAATTCTCTTCTCTTTTCTTCTAGTGTTCTGCTAATAAATCTAAAACAATTTCTTTAATTTTTATGTTTTCTAGTAAATGTAATAAAAAGCTGGCGCTTTACTTTTATTACTTTTGTATTTGGTTAGAGTTTTTTCTTTAAAGAAGACCGCTTCATGGCGGCAAATGATAAAGTGTTATTATTTTCAAATAGAATAAGTATGTGTGTATGTCTAAATGTTAATTGAGGTTTAATGCAAAAGAAAAAAATAACGCAGTTATTGCAGTAATTCACACTTGATTTAGCAATTTGCGGTCATTGTAATATGAATTTGTAAAATTTTTATTAATAAAAAATATCTATCAAAGTCACATTACAGTAAGCGTCAAGGGAAAAAAGACAATTTACTAGAACCGTTATTATTAAAAATTTTGTTTGTCGTAAAAAAAAAAATTTGTATAAAATCTTTGTAAAATTTTTAATTTATAAAAATTTCTTAAAAATCCTTTACTCACGTTATCTGCAACTTGACTCCTTACACTTGCCTACTTTGTACTATTGCATTCCACTGTTAATTAACCCAAACACACTTAACGCTGATATTGTTGATGGTGACGATGAAAACTGACAGCAGAGAAAAAAATTTAAATTTGTTCATCTTTCGTGTTTTGAAATAACTGACGCTGCCTTAAGTTCAAGTGACAGATCTCTCATGCAGTCAATTAAAATAAGAATTGCTCATATATTTGCTGTATTTAAGCCTTAATTGAAATAAATTTTTATCTTTTGAAAAGCCAACAAAACAGATTAAATCATTTAGTTACAAGAAGAGACAGAGTTTAACAACTGATTTAATTTGGTTAATGTCACATTTAATTAATTTAATAATTCATTGTTTTTTTTTCTTGTAACATTTTAGCTTTAATATTATTTATAACATACAAACATTGGACCATAAGGAGTATTAAACGTTTGGGCAAAGATACAATTGAAAAATGCCGGCGGAAATTAAAACAGCTGCCGCCGCAGAAACGGAAACTCCCACAAAGGGTAAAAAATCCCCAGCGAATAGTTCAAAGGCGGCTTTAGCACGCATCACTTTATTGGATGGTTCCATTTTAGATGTAACCATTGATGTAAGTATTCTGTTTTTTTTATTAAAAGAAAAATATAATTTAAACATTTTTTTAACTAATTTTTCTTAATCGCAGCGCAAAGCCAAAGGCCGCGATTTGCTAAATTCCATTTGTGCTGGCCTTAATATCTTGGAAAAAGACTATTTCGGTCTTACCTACGAAACTCCCACAGATACCAGAAATTGGCTGGATTTAGAGAAACCCGTCTCAAAATTCTTTCGCACTGATCCCTGGAATTTGAATTTCGCTGTAAAATTCTATCCTCCAGAACCGTCACAGTTGCAAGAGGACATTACCCGGTATCATTTGTGTTTGCAAGTACGCAATGACATTTTGGAGGGCCGTTTACCCGGTACATTTGTTACGCATGCCTTGTTGGGCTCCTACTTGGTGCAATCAGAAATGGGCGATTATGATTCTAGGGAAATGCCTAATCGTAGTTATTTGAAAGATTTCAAAATCGCCCCCAATCAGACAGCCGAATTGGAGGATAAAGTTATGGATTTGCATAAAACACATAAGTAAGTTGAAAAATATGTCTCCGAATTTTAACCGAATTTTTAATAAATTCTGTATAAAATTTTTGTTAAATAAATTTCTGTTTGATGGTAAAAATTTTATAAATATGGCAGCGATTAAAAGATTAACCCTCTGAATTTCGTTTAATAAACCACAAACAGTTTTATAAATTTATTATAAGCATAAGAATAATTCACTTGATTTATTAACGGTTTTTGTTAAGTTTTATGTAAAAAACTTAATAATAGGCCTGTTCCAGGTGCATAACAAAACAGTCCGCGGTAAAAAGAAAATAACAAAGTTGTCCAAAATTGCTGGAACGCAAAAAACCACAACTGAACATTTATTTAAGTGATTTAAGACGCTTAAAATGCATATTTTAAAAGCAAAACATTTGCATCATTATCAGCAGCTGTAAAAAGTGAATGAAAATAAACTGAAAAAAATAAAAGCCAGTTAATATATAAAAAGTTATTTATATTTTTTTTTGCAAAATGGAAAACCAAGTATCAATTAATCAATTTTAAATAAAAACTTTCTTCCTTTATTTAAACAAAAAACAACTGATAATTTTATTCTACTCCGAACTTACCCAAAGAAAAGGTCGTACAACTTTGTACAGGAAATTAAATTTTTTTCATTTTTCACCTGGAACAGACCTAATTTTGATTAATTTTAATTTTTATTGTTAAGTTTGGGGTTTTTCAAACATATTTACATTCATTTACAATAAACTGCCAGCACCATTTTTATAAAACTAAATATTTCATTTTAAAGGGGTCAATCACCAGCTGAGGCTGAACTGCACTATTTGGAGAATGCCAAGAAATTGGCCATGTATGGCGTCGATTTACATCCAGCTAAAGATTCCGAAGGCGTAGACATCATGTTGGGCGTATGTGCCTCCGGTTTATTGGTGTACAGAGATCAGTAAGTTTTTCTCTTTTTAAATTGTAATGAAATACCAATGTCACTTATCTTAATCGATAGATTACGCATCAACCGCTTTGCCTGGCCAAAAATTTTGAAAATCTCATATAAACGTCATCATTTCTATATTAAAATACGTCCAGGGGAATTTGAACAGCATGAGGTGACCATTGGCTTTAAGCTAGCCAATCATAGAGCAGCGAAAAAACTATGGAAGTCCTGCGTGGAACATCATACTTTCTTCCGTTTAATGACCCCCGAACCAACAAACAAGTCCACATTGTTCCCACGTTTTGGTTCGAAATACCGCTACTCGGGTCGCACCATGTATGAAAGTCGCAAGAATCCAGTAGATCGTGAAGCGCCCAAATTCGATAGAAGTTTGTCGGGTAGACGTTTGACTTCACGTTCAATGGACGGTAAAATACATTAAACTTTAAACAAAATAGTTTTAGTTTTTATTAAAATATATTTTTTTTAAATTAGCTTTGGCCTTAGCCGAAAAGGAAAAAGATTCTCAGAAACGTCATACCATGGGTCATCCACCAGAGCATATACCTGATTTGGATTCACCACGCAGTCGTAGTCCTTTGAAGAAGGATAAAAAGGATAAGGTAAGTTTCGCACAGGTTGATATTGAAAACCCTAGAAAAGATTGAAAATGTAAACATTTTTCATCTTTTGTTTTCATACAAAATATGAAAAAACAAACAAAATTGATTAAACATTTTTCTTTTCGAATATTCCTGATTTTTTGTTGTTTTGTTTATTAAAAAAAATAATAATAAAACCCCTTAAAACATGTTGATTGTTTTTGTTACTCTTTTTTTAAAATAAAATTTACTTTAACTATTGACAACACTAATACAAAGTTTTTATATTTTGCTACTCCTGATATAAAAACACACATTAAACAAATTTTATTTAACACTTACACTCACACTTACACACTAAACTAAATGTAACACGCTTTAAAATGCGTTTTTTGAATTTTCTTCCTTTTTTTCCCAAAAAAAAAAAATAAACAAAACCTAAAAAAACTCCAAAATTTAACACACAAACACACTTACATATGTTGCCCTGGTTTTACATACATATGTGTAACTCTGTGTAAAAAAAAACATTACAATTATGGTGTTGTATTCTTAGTTGATACGTGAATCAAGCACTGGTACTGCTTCACTTTCTTCGCAGAGCTCCCTCGAAGGTGATTACGAGACCAATACCGGTGCTACGGTCGATGCTGCCTCAGCAGCAGCCGCCTTAACGGGCCCTGATGATAAGGTTAACATCTTCTATCATTTTCTGCTATACTTTTAAATATATTTTAGACTTTCGTTTTCTACTTTAATCTTTGGCATTAAGTTTTATATATTTTCTTCTTTAATGATTTGTTTTTATTCTTTAGTTTTACCATTTGAGCTACTTAAGGCTTTACTTTGAATTACTGTAAAAATTTCTTTTAGTTTTTGTTAATTATTCTTTATGTTGAAAGTAGTTAATGATATAAAAAAGTAGGGGTTTTCTTAAAGTGGACATTTTAGGGAATTTGTTTTATATTTTGTTCCATATGCGGCTATGAAGAATGATATTTAGCTTTTAACATTTAGTCTTAACATGTTTTATTGAAAATACTATTTTGTTTTAAACTTTTTTCAGTCTTCATTACTTTATAAATCATTGGTAAATAGTTCAATAATAACGGATTGCACATTTATTTACTTAAGCCCTTATGACACTACATTTTTCTTGCATTGTTCTAGTTTTTGTGAGCAGTGCAAATATAATGTAATAGAAAACTTGCAAAGAGTTCAGATATTGTATAAACATAAATAGCAAAATGACAAAAATTTTACTGAAGATGGATATAACTTAAGTTTTGTCAAAAAAAATGTAAAACTGTTTAACTTAAAATTGACGTTTTAGGCATGAAACACTAAAAGTGTTGCTAAATCACCAGTTAATGGACAAATCCTCGATTTATTACTCTTACTTGTTGCTTTGTTTGCGTTTTATCGTAAACAAAAAGTTGGCACAATTTTGTTAGAAAACTACAAAAAAGAATAAAAACATTGCATTTTTGTTTATGTTTTTTATAGTTTGTTCTTTCTAACATTTACTGTTTCTTTCCATCAATTCTATATCAAACAATGAAATAAAAATGTAGTGTCATAAAGGCTCTACATACCGTCTTGACTAGCCATCGTCATGTTCAGCCAT
>NDXZ01006768.1:0-22776 GCA_003055125.1 Paykullia maculata | reverse complement strand
TGATTTTAGCAACAATAATGATGGAAAGTTGCCGACAACATGTTTGTTTGTGCAATCGCGAATAAAAAAATAAAGGAGAATTGCAAATGTTTTTCTTTCAAATGTTGGCTCGTCTAATTAAGGACTTAGCGGACAGTTTATTTCATTAACCATACGAACTAACAAGAGTTTTTTAATAATAACATTTTTAAATGTTTTTTTTACGAACTTTAATTTATTTTAAGACAATTTTTTTTGAATTTATTCTGGCTCAAGTTCATTTTAAATTTCTTAGATATTTTTTATTATGATGAGTGAATAATAGTTTTTTGAAAAGTAAGTTTTGCCGAAACTAGCCTACTGGAATGCATTTTCAAAACCAGCTACGGTTTTCATCATCAGCACTCTTTGATCGGTGATTATTGTTGGATGTAAAATAGTAAAATGATAAAGAATAATAATATAAAAGATAAGTAGAAAAAAAGTTGTTGTAGTAAATTTCGTTTTCACTTATCAAGTGGTAGGAATTATGAATATAGGCGACAAGCAAACACCATACCCTATTTCCTAATAAACTGTGAGTTAAATAGATGATATTTACATCCGACACTAATCACCGATTAAAGAGTGCTGATGATAAAAACCGTAGCTGGTTTCGAAAATGCGTTCAGTCGGCTAGTGTCGACAAAACATAATTTTCAAAAATTATTATTCATTCATTATCTCAACAAAAAGTTAAGTTTTTAAAAAATAATTGTTTATTACACTCTCAACAAGAAAGCTACAAAAATTGTATTTTATTCCAAATGTTGGAAGACTAACAATATGCCAGAGTTTTTCATATATTCATTAATATTAAGATCTGAACCGTTCTTTATTTCAACACATCTATAACACAAAACAAAATCTTGTGCTGGTCTAGATATGATTAGATTTAATTAAATGTCAATTTTGTTTGTTTCCGCTTTTTTAAGTGTCGCTTCTGTAGTTTATTTGTTCATTAGTAATATATGCTGCACCAAAGTGGGCACTTAAAACAGTTTTTAATTTTGATTGCATTGAAATTTTTCATAAAGAAAGTAAGCTACTATTGTAGTAGCTATTAATTGCTTTTTAATTGAATTTCTCAAACAATTCACTTCTTTTGGCTATAAATGAAGCATTCCGTGGCAGTGTCAACCAGACAATCTAATCTGGTGGCAACCTGCCGAAAAGTTATTGTCTGCTCTAACACTGGTACCAAAAGGGAATTTCAGTCTGGAATCAACGAATCTAGAAACCACAACTAACATTAGCAAGTTTTTTTTCTTTGTTTCTTATTGGAACCACAGAAAATTGTTCTTGTAATAATACGTAATTAGAATTGGACTTATTTCATTTAAACAAAATGTTTGCAGTAGTAGTATTTTTATCTTACATTATTCTTTTTTATTTTAAATATATTTAAAAAAAATCACTTTCTTAAAAAAAAACAAATTTTTATGCAATGATATTCTTTCACCTAACTGGGTCAACATATAATCTGTTAATTACAAGCTAAAGTACCCTTCTAAATGTATGCTCAGTAAATTGATACGAAAATATACATATAATGCCCTACCGTTTTATTAAGTAAAAATAATAAAATAAAAAAAAAGAAAACAAGAAATCTAAGGTTTTGTTTAAATATGATTAGAATAAAAGTGTTTCGTCTTTAGTTTGTGTTTTAAACATAGAAAATAATATCAAGTTTATCACAGTTTAATTTTCTTAACGCTTAGCTTTACTTTTACATTTCTTGTAAATGCTATAACAAAATGAGACATATATTTTTAAAGGTATGATTTTCAATCGAAATTGTCATTACTTTATTCATAAATTGTTATAATTTATTTTTACTACTTAAAACCTTAAAATTATTACACATATTATTTTTTGTTAAATTAGTTAACAGCCCAAGTTCATTTTAATGATTTTTACTTTATAATAAAATTCTTCAATTAACCAGCCAACCTGAAAAGCAAAAAATCATAAATCTTATATTATAACAATTTGTTCAATGAAAAAAATTAGCTTTAATGGTTTCTGAAAAAAACGTATGCTCTTCGATCAAAAGAAAATTATCTATAAAATGATATATTTCTTGGCTTTTTAAAATTTAAAATTTACTACCACTGTTTACGTTTAATAATTTTTTACTGCATCTTCAAGCATTTTTAATGATTTATAATAAAACATTAAAAAAAAACATAAAAGACAATATTATAACAGACTTATCTGATTATTACCCTCCTATTTCTTGAAATTAAAGCAAAAAAAAATTAGAACAAACTTGAATTTTACAGCGCAAATTAACAATGAAATCATTGCTGAAAATCCAACTTTCCGACCTATTAATTTTTATTAAAATATTATGCTTTATCTTTACTCTTAAAACAAAGCAAGAAAAAGGATATTACAAAATACAATCATTAGAGTTAAGATCCTTTTTTTATAGGGTCTTTTACAACGTTATTTTTTCTTTTTATATATACTTTTCCAACCGCTACCAAATACTTTCTTTAAAAGAGCTAAATAAAAATTCCCAATTTTTTTTTTCATTTGCATAACGTTAAAACCCAATGTGAATGTAACACATGTTTGCCCTATTTAAATGAAACTTTTAATGCTAAACGGTGCTACATACTCCTGCGTTACGCATAGACAGGCACTCCACACAAATAGAAAAAATGTCTTTAACGTTTACATTTGTACACATTTCGTTTAACTTTTTTTTTTTCATTTCAATTACATTGAATTCGAAATAAATAAAGAAGCACAATCGTGCATGTTATATGAAAAAAAAATATAACAAAAAAAGAAATTTTAATGCTTTTAATTAGTTTAAAAGGTTTGGGGTTTGCTGAACAAACTGTTAATTTCACTGTATTCAAATACAATAAAACAAAGAAAAAAAACAGCCACAACAACATGAGAACATTTCAATGAAACGCCAATTTTAATGAAATAATGAATAATAGTATGAATGAATAAAAAAAAAAAACGCTAGTGACATCAACAAGTTTTGCTTTGATTTGGCTAATATTAAACTGGTATAAAAACCATATTTAATTAAAAATAAAGCCAACATGCATACAAATAATTAGTATTTTTAACATGTCTCTGCCGGGGAGGTATTGTTGGTTGCGTATACGTTATATTTAATTAGTCTATTGCCAAAAATAACAATTACACGTTCACAGGGAGGCTGACTTACATATTTGTATGTACATCAAGCCTGAATATTACACGGTGTTGTTTTAGCACGTTTGCGACCATCTACGGTTTTCAGTAAAATATTATTTCATCTAATTTAAATTCGTTCTTTTGGTTAAATTAAAATTAAGAAAAAAATATTAAAAATACAGCTAAACTATTTGACATTTTTACTTTTTTATATCTATCGCTATTAGTTGTACCAAATAAATCCAACCTTTGAAAAATCAAAAACGCACTGTTTATTTTTTCTTAAAGTTTCTTAGTCGCTTTAAAATTATGAAAAATGTTTAGGACATACGAAAAAATATATAGCTTTGTAATATATAATTAAAAAATTGTATTCTTAAAAAGCCATTTCTAAACAAATAATTTTTATGAAATTCTTTTAATACAAAAGACAGACTTCATGTTTTTCAGTCATATACTGAAAAGCTTCTTTATATTTTTTATTTGTTCTTTACTGGTATATATATTATTATTAATGTATTTCATTAAAAAAAAAAGGAATTTAATAAAATAAAATTAGTTAACCCTTTAATGTCAAATGTTGCTTATAGGCAACATTGTATATTTTCGGTCATAGTTGCTGTAGTTAATATTATTTTTTCTAATGGTATTTTTTTAACTAAAATTCATATGCGTAAGCATTTGCCTAGGCAATTATATTTTCTACAGATTTAAAAGTGTTCAAGTGCGAGCTAGTTGAAGTGGTGTTCAGACGTGTGCAAAAAAAAGTGAAAAAAGTTGTTCTACAAATATTCAAATAAAAACTAAACACCCAAGAATTTTTATATAAAAAGTAAATTTTATTATAAATAACAGGTGAGAAAACGAAACAAAATATGAAAAAATTATATCTGGAATTTTTTGAATACCTAAAAGGTGTTGCCTATGTGATGAAGTTTTCTACAATGTTGCTTCATCACAGAAACCTTTGAAAAAGACAATCTGGAGAGTTTTTTAGATGAAGGAGCATGGACCTACCTATTTGCGAAACTGCTTGGAAAAAAGAAAAAGTTACTAGGGAAGTCAAAGATCCTATAAAATATTTCAATGAGTTATTCGATGATGAAATTATAATCAAGATTCGCAACGAAACAAATCTATATTCGATGCAAACAAAAGGCGTAGAGCTTAATTGTTTACCATTAGAGATCTGACGATTCTTTGGTGTACTTCTTTACTTAGGCGTAATACAAGTTCCAAATTTACGAATGGCTTGGACACCAAACTTCAGATTATTATCTATTGCAGCTTATCAAGAGTACGATTTGAGAGAATAAAAGAAGCTTTTCACATAAACGATAACACGCGTTAACCGGAACGTGGATCACCTAATTACGACAAACTAAGTAGGTCATTCAACCTGTTCTCAGACACAGAAGACCTCTAGTATGTAGTTGCACAGGAATCTGTTCCCCATTACGAAATATGTGCCTCATGTTACAATTTATGACTTGCGATGTGCGTCTGACACCAAAATAGAGCCACGTCAGCTTGGCAATCCTACATGTGCCCATGTTTTCCCACCTATTTTTAGTTTTGCCGAAAGAGTACCAGAAGACACTGTTTTGAACGGACTCCAACGGAGTTGCGACTGAAAATGCACTAGAAATATTCAAAGCAGACCCCTCCCTGTCTAATTCAATTGCCTGTTTATTGCTGTAGTAGTCATTATGAACAGGGACCCAAAGTATAATAATGTCAGACAGTTGACCTATCCTTGCCAGTTTCTTCTTGCGCTGACCAACTAATAACGATGTGATAGTGTACGACTTGAGTGATAAAAGTGCCGCCTGACTATTGAATTTTCTTGCTTTTTCACAGTTCACTCGAATTTTTAAAAATCCGTGAAAAAAGTAAATGGTTGTACCCTTAAATGCTTTTATATGTTTTGCTCTCGTTTTATGTTTTACGAATGACAGAACAAAATAGCTTTAAGTGTGTACTGCTTTCTATTTTTTTTTCTCTTTGTTTTGTACAATATATGTTTAACAAGTTTATCAATAAAATTGCATATTGTGAATTGAAGTTAACGTAATTCAAACTTTATTGTAGAGGTGAACCAAAGTTTAAGCAATCTTATGCCTAACCTTTAACAAATTATTTACTAATCTAGAACTGTCTTTGAAGTAAACAAGATAAAAAAATGTATTTTGATTTGCTATCGTGAATTCCCAGCTCCTTAAACAATTTAACAAAGTAAAGTGTTTTAATTATTATACCGTTGAACTTAATTGCTTATAAAAATCAAAAATACTTAAACATTTTTTTAATTGAAAAACATTTTTTTTCCAAAACAGCAAAATCAATAAATTAACAATATCTGCTTAGAGCAGCAACAGATTAGAATTAACAAAAAAAAAATCCCAAAAAATATATGTGATTATATTGGTAAAGTTATTGCTTAGTTCTTAAAGGCATTTGCTTTTCTAATATTCCCCAATATTCATGTTTTTTTTTCCATTAAGATCAAAAAAAAAAGAAAGTTTTTTTTTTAAGAATGGGGAAACATTTTTTGTAATTTACAACTTTATTAGCACTTCAAAAGATTGAAGTAAAGTGTGTAAAGAAAAAATGATGAAAAGCCCCAAAGAAAAAACCCTCAATACTGTATCGCTGTTGGTGGCAGCTTTAAATTAAAAAAAATTAAACAAGCAGTTGTTGAAAATTTTTGGCCAACAAAGACGACGATAAAGCTCAACAGCTAATGAAGGTTCACCAAAGTTAATTTAAAAAAAAATAATGGGAATTTTTTTGGTGTTTTTTTTGATATACTTTTGTTGATGCTTTAAATATTCTTGATAGATACAAGTGTTTGAGAATATTCTTTGCTTTTTGTTTACACTAGTCTACAGTTACAAGTAGTTTGAAGAATTACGTATAAAATTTAACTGCCAAGTTCGATTTTAATTGTAAAAAAATATATATAAAAAAAAGTAAGTTTCCCAACACTATCTGAGTGAAAAACATTTTCAAATCCAGCTACAGTTTTATCGTCAGCACTCTTTTATCGTTTTTTTTTTTTTTTTGCATTAATCGTTTCAAATAGGGGTGAGCAACCTATTTTATTAATGGACGAATCGAAAGAAGTCACAGACAAATAACAATATCAATAAATTAAAAAATCTTATATATTTAATGAACAAAACACAACATACAAATTATAAAAAATTTAAAGAAAAACACTCCCTAAAACGTAATTTAAAAAAATATATATTAATTTTAAGGCGAAATTTGTCACTATTTCTTCGTTACAAGTCACTATTAGCCAGTATTTCAGACACGGCATCGCTTAGTCTTGATCGATAGTCATTCTTAATTATCTTTATTGTTGAAAATAGTTGTTCGCAAACATATGTTTATATGTTCTTCTAAACAGAGACATAATTTTTTTTCATTTCCCGTCAAAAATGGAAAATTTTTTGGGGTTCATATAAAATTTAAAAAATAATCGATGGTCACTAAGAGAAATTTATTTATTGAGTGAAATATTTGCTCATATGATTATGTGAATACGAAAAGCCCAGCAAACACAGGTTGTGGTTTTTAAAAAATATCGTATTTATCAAACTTTTGCTTGCAACTAAATTGACCTAAATCAAACCTGCGTGTTTGCTATGAAGGGTATATATGTATGAATTTTTTGCTGAGAATTTATTCTCATATTGTTATCTTACTCTATATTGAATTGAGCACTCTCAAACACAAGTAAATTTTAGGAAGAGAACACAAAAGAATTTACCATTGGCAGAACAAAATGTATGGCAGCGCAATATTTATTGCCTTTGCTCAAGCTGAGACGCTACGTACGTCTTCTACGCATTCGCATTGCATGTTTGAACAAGTTGCCGGCAAGTCATTCATTAAGTTTCTACTTTCATACATAAATATTTAACTTAACAATAATCAAGTGACCGACAAAAAAGTTACGATATCAACAAAATGATAATTAAATTTTGCAAATGCTTGACTGTTTGCATAAATTTGTTAGGTGGGTCGCGGGTTGCTTATCACTGGTTAAAAAGTTCAAGCTTCTCTACTTTTTAACACTTTACCAACATAAAATTTTGTAGACCTGTGTTTTATAATAAACATTTTTTTATAATAAAAACTACGAAAGCTTAAATATTGTAAGTTAATTAAATTTAAATGAAAGCCAAAAAAGTACCAGACGTTTCAGATACAATTAATAATGGAACTTGTAGCAATAATAAATTATTTATGAAAAAATGTTTATACTTCCTTTAAATAATGTCTCATTTACATAGAAGTTCAAATATAAAAACATAAATCAGTTTTACTTTTCTTAGGAAGTGGTTAAATATGTACATTGATTCAATATCTTTAATATACCTTATCATGTCTAAATTTTATGTTAAAAAAGACAGGCTTAATATTCCGCAAAAATAACAAACTCATTATAAGTATTCCTTGTTATTTTCTTTGAACGTTTATTTAATTAAAAATAAAAAAATAAATATTTCAAAAGCTAAAAGTATATATAAAATATTAGGAAAATTCCTAAAAGGAATGTGCTTATTAATTCCATCAGTTTTCCCTAAAAATGTTTTTTTTAAATTTAGATTTAAATAAACAATGACAACAATTATCGATGTTCCCTTTTGGATTTTCAAAAATAAACCCTCATAAAATTGACAACTGAATTTGTTTATCCTAAACATTTATGCAAAAGTAATAATTTTAATTGCAAAACAAAAATCGTTGTACATTAAATTTAATTGAATGCTGCAGCTACAACTCATTTTAATAGTTAATCAGCATTAATGACTTTAATTCCTGCTATTTGTGTTCTCTGTTTCAGTTGTAATTTGATTTTTTACAAACATTTTATTAACGTATTCACCTCTGGACCATAAAACAATTAAGTCCCAACCCAGCATAAGCACTTAAAACCAACTCATTCTAATTTCGGTTTTTATTTGTTTTTCTTTTCTTTATTTGTTTGTTTTCATTTGTGTAACAAACAACAGTTTTAGCTCTTATTTTTGTGCTGTATAATCGTAAACGTAAAACAACAGGCAAAAAACGTAATGGCCCAGAAAAGGATGTACGTGAAACAGTGATTAGTTATGATGATGAAGGTGGCGGTGAGGATGATATGACAGCATTTGACATAACACCCCTGCAGATACCCATTGGACAGGGTGGCAACATGCCACCTGATATAGCTACATGCAAAGTGCCAATAATATGTAAGTATTTTGCAAAAGTAGAAAATCCCTTAACATTGATTATAAATAAAATGAAAGAAACCGAATCTCTGTTCAAAAATTATACCTAAAATGATAAAAGGAAAAACATAACAAGAGCACGTAAAATATTAAATATTAGGGATTTGTGTTTCTGTTTAACCTTTTTCTTCTCTTTGGTTTTTATTATTATTATTATTTTTGTTGTTGTCGTTGATGTCATAAATTTGTAAATATTATCTTAGTCTTATTAAGCACCTTGTTTTTACTTCTTATTATAATGTCACTACTAAATTTCTCTAATACAGCAACTAATTCATGTGATTTGTAATTTACTTTTGGTTGTGTCTCTGCCGTCTTTTTACTGATACTTATTAGATCCTGTTGTTACTTTGTTGCCGGGCCAGGAATTAAATGTGGGCTTTTTAATGGAGGAACGCAAAAAGCGTTGCGACAAAGATATGAATGCACCACCTTTTGATGACTTAAGAAATTTCACGTACGAGGGCAGTGGGAGTATCGCTGAATCATTAAGTTCATTGGCATCAGGTAAGTTTTTTTTTTATTTTGGAAAACTATTTACTATGGCAAAAACCAATTATGATAAAATAGGTAACATGTAATGCCTTTAATAAAACTAAGACTATAAAAAGATAAGGCTTTTGTTTTTATATAACTTTTAGATTTAGAGTTAATAGAAATTCGAAAAAGGTCAGAGATTTGAAAAAAAAACATAAACAAAAAAAAAAAAGGCAACAACTACATAGTACATGAAGTAATTAAGGAAAATGGTTTCCAAGTGTCATAATTAAAAACAAAAAACAAAAAAAAATTTATTATAAAAATTTGAATACAGCTCAAGTAGCACGTCCATTTCCTACTTTGTAGGGTTTACGGATATTATAAAAAAAATATTTATTACAATTCTGAATTCGAAAAATAACTTTAATTTTTATTCGTAATATCGCATTATTTTTCCAACTAAAATTTTACATAAGTTATTAAACAGAGTAAGATGTTTTAAGCCGAAAGAGCTGCAGACCAGGCAAGTGTACTTTCAACTGTTTCAGATTTATTTTTTTATTAAATCTTTAATCTTAAACTTAATCTATAAAAATAAAATAAAAACGCAACGTGACTGATTGACTGTGTAACTGAATGGACTGTACCCCTCCTGTTGTATAGTTCCACTAAGGAGGGATTTTTGGAACTTCAAATATAAAAGGCATTGTATTCTTCTCAAATAATAAGTAGATAGGTGTCAGGTACTTTTTTGAAAATTGGGTGTCTGGCGGGTTGAAAACTAAATAAAGACATAATCTTAACTTCTTTCGTCACTTCTCTAAAAAATAAGAAAACGTTTTCGGTCCTTTTTGGAATCTCAAACGTATAGAGATAAAAAAACAGGGAAAATCGCGAAAAAGTGTTATTTAGTTAAAAAGTGGTCTGATTTGAATAAAATTTACGTGGTAGAAAAATAAATTACTTTGAGTAACCATTTTGGGTTAGCGAAGCGGACCAGCATGTACATTAATATTTCTTTACTTTTTTTCATTTTATATGACGACATAAAACACAAATTAAAGCAAGCACTAATGTGAAATAATTAACGTTATACATTATTAATTACAATTAAAGACAATTTTAAATTGTCTTTTATTTATTTATAAGTGGACTTTGGTCGGACAAAAATTCTTCTTACTCTTGTGTAAGAGATTTTTTTTGTACAAAAAAATGTGCAAATTAGCTAGGCTTTAACTTAATAAAGTTAAACTTTGAAACTTAACTTCGACTTAACCTAAGTCTACGGATATTATACTACTGAATGTTTTGTAAAACCTTCTATATATAGAGGCTACAAAAGCAATTAGAATTTATTATTCCTTAGACATAAATGCCAAATAACTACAAGTCTGTTGTATGTGGATACTTTTCTTTTCAGCACTGCAAGACTAGATCAGACATATAGGGAATAATAAAATTTTTAGCAAGTACGCAAGAAATGTGTTATCGTTCTAGAAAGTGATGGATAATCGATCTTCGAATTTTCTTCAATAGATTCTCCAAACCCACCAGGTTAGTTTTTCTCACTGAGCTTTAGCTAGGTTTAAAATGTTTATTTAAATGACAGATACAAAGAAAGAATGCCAGTATTTAATTTTTTCTGAAAGCAAAGCCCTTACAGATCATTTGTTATTGCCCTGATTTGCACCTAAAATAAGCTGAAAAATCAATTATCAACAAAATTGCATTTCAACATATGAAAAGAGGGTACATGTACTCTACGACACCAAAGAAGGTTGTTAATTTTATGTCAACAGCAATATCGATTTTAATATCTACCAAGGACGTTGATAACATAGGTTTGAGGCATGTATTAATGTGCAAGGTCTTTGTTATACATGAAATTAAAAAACCCAAATTCGCCATATCAACCATATAAACATGCATAAAAATATTATATAAAAAACCTAAAGATAACACCTAATAAAAAGCAAGACCAAAATTATTATCAGCTTTCGAAAAACGCCCACCTGCTCTTTTAATCAGAAACTGAAACTTTATCTAAGAAATGTTTAATATCAAAATTTAAATTAAAATTCAGTACAAGTTTTTGTATGAAATATATATTGTGACGTTGGGTATTACATAATCCTTCGTAGCCAGCTATGGCTTTTATATTAATTTTTTCTTTTGCTTTAAATCAACGTTTTTGGGGTAACTTTGTTTTACCTTAACTCTATAATTAAAAAACAAATATTTAAAAAATTCACTTATGAACGTTAGTTTTGCTTCTACCTTTCTTTCTTCCTTTAGGTACTGATGATGAGAATCAAGACTTTAATTACTTGCAAACGTGGGGTCCACGTTTTAATGCCTTGGCAGCTTTATACGTACAAGACAAAGCGAAAACAAAAACGACTGCACTAGAAAGAGCCTCAACCGATTCAGACAATTCGACAAATGAAAATGGCATATTATAAAAATAGATTAAAACTTAAATTTATTTATACATATGTATGTAAAATTGAGAAAAAAAATTGTAAATTAATGCAACATAAAACTTTAAGCAAAATGAAAAAAAGACAATTGCCTACTACTAATGGCAACAAAAAACAACCAAAACTGGTACTAAGTCGAACAAATCGTGTATAAAATCAAAATTACTAGTAAGAGAAAAAGAAAAGAAAAAATAATACAAAAACGAAGGAATAGAAATTAAAAATCTTTTTTACATTTAGTGTGTAAGTAAAAAACAAATAGATACACAGTAACAAAAATGGATGGTGAAGCAGCCTTTTCTTTGTAATCACAAAAAGAAATAGTAATAATTAAACGTCAGCAACAAAACTTAAACATAAATAAGCTTCAAGCTGTATTTTACAAAGAAAAAAACACACATACATACAGACACACACACAAAACACTCAAAAGAATATATGAAAAAATGGGGAGAGTCATACTAAATGAACAGTAAACAAAAGGGTTTGTACTTATGGCCCGCTAGAGAGATTCCCAACTTTTAGCGTAGGTGTTTTAGCTGAAATGTAAAAAAAACTCGCTCTGTTTATAATAAAGATTAGTCTTAGTTCAATTTAAAGCTCTAATGCAGTCCTGTTTTACCTTTAAGGGAACAGAGATATTTAAGAATCACTGTCTCTTCTGCAGTGCCACAAAAAAGTAACAGCCGAAGAAATTTAAAATAAACTAAATAAAAACATGATGAAAAAAGTGCTGATAACATCAGATATCCCAGACAGACAAACAGAGAGACAAACTGACGAACAGAATGCAGCTACAACAAAAATAACATCAGGCTGCAAAAAATCATGCAACTTTTGTTTGTTCGCCACAATTTTGTTACATACAACATTTGTTTTTTTTTTATGGAAAATTACAACTGGAGATTACTACCTTATTGCAGGCAGCAATAAAAAGGAGCGAAATCTCAAAGTTATGCATATTTATCTTTATGAAAAGTTTTTTGCTATAAAATTTATCCTGATTTTTAAAGGCTTTTAAAGGGAACAAAATACAAGAGTCTTAAAAGTTATATAATATTTATTTAAAAATGTATTGTTCAAAAGTTATATTTATTTCCCTTAAAATGATTTCACTCCTTTACCACCGCTGACTGAACGCAACAAAGGAAAATAGTTCTCAAAAAAACGAAAACATCAACTTCTCAGTTGTTGATGAACGCGTAAATTGTGTTGGCAGTAACAGCACAACTCGAAAATGTATAAAAAATTTATCATCTACTTCTTTTTTTTTTTTCAGTAAATTTTTCGCCACCGACGATAATGTGAGTATATCTTGCTCCCTTTACTATACAAATGACCTATAAACACATATACAACCACAAATATACACTAAAAGGCTGAAACATTTTTCATCCACAAACATTCAACCATACAAAATATTTTATCCTGTGTTTTGTACATAATTTGTAAATAGTTAGCAAATTAAGAACATTTTATTATAAATAATTATTACTACTAGTATTATGTTTTATGGTTTATAAATATTTATATAATAGCAAATATTATAAATAAATAACAATTAAACCAACCAATAGTTATAACAATTAAACAAATATTAAATTTAAAATAAAATAAATAATAAAAACCTGCATTTATTACAACTTCTTTAAAATGTGTTGTATACAACAACAATAGTATTGTATTTAATATTAAACAACAACAACTATATAAAACAACTTAAATAAAAAAACACACAAACATACATAAAAAACATAGACATTTATAATGAATTCCAAAATGTAAAACAAATCTTATTAGTTTAAATCAATAAGTAGTTAAAAAAATATTATTTTTCGTTAGTGTTAAATCTTAAGTAAATTTAAAGATAATGTTTTTTTTTTTATTTTCAAACTGTTTAAAACATGAAAAAATGATAGAAAGAAAGATGTGAAAAAATGTAAAACAATATGCTAAACTTACAAACAAATAAATATAATTTTAAATTATTAAAAAATAAAAAAATGTAAATGTTTTTTAATTTAAAACAACCAAAAGGGACTTAGGTAACTGTATATAACCTAAAAATATTAAACTGGTAAGTTTGAAGTGATTAAACATATATTTACCCCTCTCATGCCCGAATTAAACATGTAAGATAGAGTTGACCTCAATAACAAGAGGTTCAAGAGCTACAGGATGTTGCGTATATGCAACATTGGGTAATGGTGTTATAAATATAAATAAAAGTTGATTTTTTTTCTAATGCCGTTTATTTCAATTTATGTATGGTAGGATACAAAACAATTTGTTTGAGGTTTGGAGCAAAAGTGCGCTTCGCAATTGCTGCATTTACAGCTTGGAAACCCAGTGTTGCATAGCCTACATCTTCCCCTTGTTCCTCATTCCGGCCAATGATTATAACCATCAAATCGTATGGATTCTGCAGGGTCTGCAACATTTGCTCTTTTATAGGGGTTTGATTCAGAACCCGTAGAAGAAGCAGGTGATGATAAAGCTTGTGACGGAATCGATGGAGAAGGTGATGAAGCTCCTGAATTCGTTGTTAAAAGGATGGACGACCTCTCTTTTTTCCGACAACTGTAGTTTGACTTGCATTCAAAAGCTCGGTAGCAACATCCAATTGGAAATTTATAAGCGGCATATGCTTCAATTCGCCGTCTGTCATCTCAGACCTTTTGGGTGCATCTTAGAATGTGCATACAAAAATAAGTTTTATTTTTCAAAAATTACCACAGTAGACCAATGTTGCATATACGCAACACTACATTTACAAAATTATTACAGACAAACTAAATAATATTTTCATGCCGGGTTTTTTTTAATTACTCACTTACCTTTCATTATTTAGTTGTTGAATTTTATTTTAGGATGAATTACTTGTATTAATGCTTTTTAACACTTTTTTAAAACAACGTTTTTTTGCAAAATGAATTTGTCAACTTCGTTCTCGGGAGAATAGCTACTAACTGAATACGTGCACAGCTGACAACCAACCAATTAGCTGTAAGCTTAAACAACACATAAGGCTATATTTTTGCGAAAGGTTTAAAAAAAATATTTAAAATAGCGGTACTTAGACGCTCATAAACACAATGTTGCATATACGCAACATCGGGCATGAGAGGGTTAACATATCGCGAATATATTTTGCTTTAGCGGCTGCACCCTAATATTAGAATAAAAAATTTAAATTTTCCAATCAGTTTTATTTAAACCCTTTTTATAGTCATTGTTATTATTTCTTTGAAAATATTTTTCTAGCCCACGAGTATCAATATGCAAAATGACTTGAACTTGCACGAGGAATGAATTGCCCAATATCTCACCTTATTTAATGTCAATAAATTTTGTGTTCCCATAATATAGTTACGTGCAAATGTCCCCAAGGAAAACTATCAGGAGCAGGTGCATTAAAGAATGCTTTTTTTGCAAAATTAATGTGTTAATAGTCATAATAGATGTTCCAAAATGTTATAAACTAACTTTTAATATTTATTGACAAAATTTTACTCAACTGGTGAAATATTGTTAAGCGACTGGTCTTAACGTATCCAGTATAAAGCTATATTATTTCAGTTGAAGTACTCCTACTTAAACCTCGGAGCCATTTACATCAAACATAAAAAAGGCTCCAACAGGAAAATTGTTCAAAAACAAAACCAGGGAAAACAGAATTCTTGTATGTTGGCAGCTCTTTATTATGCGCTTTTAAACGAATAAAGACTAAAGTTTAAAATCAAGTAGTCAAAAAATCTTGATTTTTCTTTTAAACAAAATTCTCAATTTTAATTGTATGTAAAATCTCAGATACTTTTTTATAAATTAAAAAAAAACTCTCTTAAAAAAATTTTTTTAAAGAAATCAATAAAAATTTTTTAAGCGATCATTTTTAGCCGATTTGTTGACCGACAACTAAACTCAACTTAAAAGTAAAAGGGTAGCACTTTATTAATAAGATAGAAAACACTCCTTAAAAAATTCTAAATAATTTGTTATTCATGTTTTTAATATTGTGTTTCTTATTAAATTATATTGTAAATCAAACCCAAAGGAGTTTTTACAGCCCAGCTTTTAAATGCTTTCAAATGCTTCCAAATGATCATTACTAGACCCAAACTATTTTTAGGAACATAAAAAAAAATATTTAATTAGTACCAATTCTATTAATGACTAATCGATACGTTTTTAAGTTTCGATAGAGAATAAAAATTTTATTAACAAAATATTATGGCTACACCATCAAGAAAGTAATCACAAATTAATACTTACAATTTCTTTTATAAACTTTCTTCATAACAAAAATATTTCTATGTCAAGCACTCAGTATATTTTTAAATATTATAAGATTTATTTGTAGCTAATATGACTTTAAGTTTTGTTCTTTTATACTTTTTAAATTCTCCTCGAGCTGTTTTAAAATCTTGAAGCAACATCATCGTCAATTTAAATATTTATTCAAAAAAGTTAAACAACATCCCAGTAATGGAATTCAATTTTTTTTTTCTACCGAATTTTGGCTACCAATCACAAATTCTTTTTTTTATTTGGCAACACAATGACATTTTTTCGTAAAACTTCTAACATCGCTTGTGCTTTAGTATAAAATTATACTTTAAAACAATCCACCTTTGCGATTTTCAATTAAGTTTTGTTTTTGTTGGCAAATATTTCCACTTATCTTTAAACTTTTATATTTTAATTGTTAAACATTTTAGAAATGTCAACACTCAATTTTGTGCCACTACAAAGAAATTAATTTCATTATAAGCATTTTCAAGCTCAATTTAATATTTGTTTGCTGCTTGTAAACTTATTTTCGCCATATACAGACATCCTTAAATTTATCCAACATCCAAGTATGTGTAAGAAAATATAAAAGTTTTTTCCTGTATTTCTCTGGTGTTTAATTTAACAATTAAAATTAAGTCCTGTTATTGGTATACTTTTGTCATTATGAACTTATGTTGGGAAGAATAGATTTTATTTATTCTAATAAGAGATGAGAAGCTTAAAATATTTTTAAGGAAATTTTTGTACTTTTCTATTGGAAAAAACTTGTACCACAAAAAATACAACAGCTTATAAGTCTTTCAGATGGTCCTAAGATAATAAAAGGGCAAACTAATTTAAGGAATATTTAAAGAAGCATGAATGTAGTTTAAGCTGGCTTATCATAAAATCGTGCTCTAGTCAAATATTCTTCACTTTTAATAGAAGATCTATAGTGTCATCGTCCTTAGAAAAGCTCAAAACGGGAGAAAGCTTTTATATTAAAGACTTTATATTATTGAGTTAAACATTTCAAGCTTTTAGCAACATATAAAGGCAAATTCGTCCTGACTATAAACATCATCTTATACATTAATGTACCTTTAAGAGGACCTTTTTATTATGTCAGCTTCAAGTTGTTACCCAAATGTGCAACAGCTGTACTTTTATTACTTCATTACCGTTTTAAGCACTCACGCTCATTAACTTGGCCGTTTATAGCTTCTTTTATTCAAAATGTGTGTTTACCTTCCATTAAGTTTTTTTTATTCAATTTTTTTTTTAATGTGAAAACTGTTCCTTTAGTTTAAGTCTTAATGAGCCTTGTTAGCAAATAAACACTTGTCCCTTTGTCTAAATTTTTTTTCAATTTTTTTTTCAGTTTTGTGTCTGCATCAGTATATTTCTTTGTGTATGTGTGTGTTTATGTATTAGTCTTTTCGTACAAGTTTGCCTTAAGTATTTGCTTGCTCTTATTTTGATTGTGATGTATGTATTTTTTATATTTATTTACATTTTTATTCACTCTCCTTTTGTTATGCTCTGCTGTCATTTTCCGATGAAGGTCGTTATTATTTTTACTCCAATACTTAAAGCTATCAAATATTTTTGTTGTTTTTGTTTGTTTTAATTCTCATTCTTGTTTTTTTTTGTAACATAGCACTAACAGGAAAGAAAATATATTGTAAGAAAAAAATAAACTTTTTCGTATCTTTGGACACTTATTTTGTGAGAATTAATTGAATATAAGACATTTTTTGTCGCACTCCTAGGTTTTTTGATGTTTTTTTTTTGTTTTTGTATTTTGTTTAAGAATTATAAAGGTGAATAAAAAATAATAATCTTTTTGGATGACAATTGTTTTTGTTTAGGCAAAAAAAAATCTTAAATCAATTAAAAGTTAATTAGAAATAATACATTTCAATAGATATTATATATAATTTTAGAAACACCTTTAAAATTGAATTATCACTAAGTTCAATCATATTTTTTTTAAAAATTCAAATATCAAATTTTTAAACATCAAATGTGACTGACATATAAAACAAACATTATTTTGCTAATTGACAAATTTATAATCATAACGTCAAAACAATTAATAGGCTGGTGTTTGGCATTAAACAAAATGTTATGGCGCAAGAGCGAATTTTCTCAGAAATGTACATTTAAGACTTTTGATTAGGAAGTGTTTTGGAGCCATATGAAGAAACTGGACCCAGAGATTAACTTAAAAGTTTTTATAATTCCAGACTACACTTTTGAAATTTTTTTTTTTATTTTCATACTACAAATATGGTAAGGGGGTAACACGCATATAAACTTTATTTAAATAAGTGTAAACACTTCAATGACAATGTCAGCAAAAGTGGTGAATCGGAAGGACTTTACACATTTAAACATTCTTTAGGGTTATCACAATAACAAAAATAATATCTCTTTATAAGTCTTTAAAAGTTATTTAAAAATAAAAAATTTTTAATATTTTTATTAAAGTGTTTTTGTTTCTTAGAATTTATTTTAGTAATAGTGTGTTTTTAAAACATTTATTGAAACTGCTTAACAAAGCGAAGTAATTAAAAACATTGTAGCATTGCGCATAATACCAGCTGCAGTTAAAATATAGTGAGCAGTCAAGAATACGTAGAAAAATATTATTTTTCCTAAACACCTTTTGCTTTAATTCTTTTATTAAACTCAGATTTTTTGAAAAGTATTTTTACAAAATAAAATTAGGAAACACATTTCAGGTATTCGTTTGATCGCTTTAATGCCTCTTATACCTCTAAAAATTTCATAAAATGTTAAAAGTTTAAGTGGTATAAGAGGCCTCTAAGTCGGGGTTTACACGAGGGAGCAATTGGAAGGGAAACATTTATTTTGTTTTTGTTTTGTTAGTAAATTATGAGAATACGGGAATAATACAAATTCCCCACCCGTAATTTGCTACCAAACTAAATGTTTTTCTTCCAATTGCTTCCTCGTGTAAACCCCGACTAAGCAGTTAAACGGACACCTGTACTATGTTGTATGTAAAATAATTAAACATTCAAATATTAATCATACGCACAAATAGTTATCTTCAACATGCATACAGTTGCTTTGTTTTTGAATGGCGGTATTTAATTAATGCACAAAACTGATATTCAAAAATATAAAATATAGTTAAAAAAAATTGATTCTAAATTGCAAACATAGACAAAAAGAACTCTTAAAAAAATTTACCCTTACAACATAACCAAAATGAAGTGCAATATATAAATATACATGCTAAAATGAAACAAATTTAAATGTGTCATATAATCATTATATACTTAAAAATCTGTGTGTATTTATTACATATAAGAGATCTTGTGAAAAGAATTTAATAAAAGCTACATATTTTTGTGTTTAAAGTATCTCAGCCGGTCAAATTGGAAGAAACCTAATTTGCAAGGCTTTGTTAAGCTATTAAACTCGAGAAATTGCTGGAAATTGTTATTCATTTTAACAACTTCCCTGTCCCCATTGAACTCACTTTGTTATGGCTCTACGCCCACTGGCTTTTTTGATTAACTAAATAACATGCATATATACCACAAAATATAATTTTTACAAATGGTTAGATACATATTTATCTTATTTTGATTATTTTTTTTGTGACTCATATGTGACCCATAACGTAGCAAAAAAAAATTTTCTTCACTAAGTCCAATGATTCCCAGATGTATAGAGAAATGAGTAATGTGTGACTCATGAACCTAATCGAATGCGCTCTCGTGAGTCATATATGACTCATTGGACAGTGAAGTTGTTAATATAACTATACCATTTTAAATAATATTCTAAAAATAAACATTTTATAGAACTAACTTTAAATAGGGCCTATTATAAGCTTTTTTATTTATAACGTCCTTCTACAGTAAGAAATGAATTTCTGTAAAGTGTATAAAGTTAGACGAAAATGTGTAAATGTTTTTTTTTATATATAAAAAAGAATGTGAATGTGTAAGTGCAGTGTAAAAGTATATGTTTACGTGTGTATTTGAGTAATTTATCCATTTGAATGAATAAAAAAATTCATGTTTTCTATTTTTCATTAAGTAGACAAATCATTGGTTAAGTGTATGTCTAGTTTTGGTTATTGACAAAATACTGTTTAACTGCCCACTGCACACTGCCACTTCACTTAGTTGTTAAAATTGATTCGGAAAAAAACTGAAAAAAAACAAGATTATTTCACACTTTAATGGAAAGTTCTTTTGCAATAAAAAATATTTATTTGTATATGAAACAAAGTAAATTTCTTTCGATCTGCTGGAATTATACTTTCGATTTTTTATGTATATGTGACCCGGCCTATGAAAAAGTGGCTTATGACTCAAAAAATAAATTGCGAGAAACAGCACAACAGAACAGAAAATTCTGTTTTTCTTTTATTTCTGCTCTTCTTTCTCTAAATTTTTAGTACACTTCTAAGCAAGTTAGGACTTTTTAGTTCTCACCACGTGAAAGAGCGTCTCAAGAACTATCGAAACCAAAAAAAAAGTGGAAACATTTTTTTTGAGTCATAAGCCACCTTTTCATAGTCCGGGTCACATATATGTTCTACAGTTGAGTAATTTTGTAAATTTTAGTTCGTTTTGCGACAATCAAGTTTTGTTGTATTAAGGAAAAAAACTCATTCCTCTTACACATACAAATGCATCTACACATCTAAATAAATTTCCATTTACAAATTTTTGGTACAGTACTTGTTATTACAGGATGTTGGCTTAAAAGCCTTTAGACACACTCAGGATTTTTTTTTTGATTTTTTAGTTATAAAATAGTCGGCCTCCATTTTATTTATTTTTTATTTTATTTTGAGGTTGTTAGAATTTAAAGTTGTACATGACAGGTCAAGTGTAATTAATTTAGTTTACATGCAAGTGAGTGATAAATAAAGCAATTCAAACTAGAGTAGAGATATGTAGTTTTTTTTCAGCAAAAGTAAAATTTAAAAAATGGTAGTGGAAGCACAAGCAAAAAGGCATATAAAACAACTATGGTTTTAGGGTAAAACATTAAAAACTGTCCACAAAAAATCCGGTCGACTACATGCGATTATATAATACATTATTTGTTAAGCCAAAAGAAAAATAAAAACCAAACTGTTTTATCTTTCTTAAAACCTAGTTCTTTTTATCTCTTTATTTGCCATTAGTTATTTTACTTTTTTTTTAACTGTTGTGCTTTTTCCAATCCATAAAAAATTATTTTCAATAACAACTATATCCTTCTTGCTTAATTGGTCTACTGGTTTACTGAATTTGCTGGAGTTATATAATTAGTAATAATAATAATTTCAACCTTATTATTTCGATACTAATCCATTACTGCTTTCTAAAAGGGGCGGGAAAATTTAGTAGAATTTTAATTTCTATGAATACTTTTAAAATTATTTGTTACATAAAAAATTATAGCAAACGTCATTACTGTTTACCCATATTTTTACCACAACTGTAAATACTTTATTATATCAAATCGAATTTGCCAAACTAATAAATTTCTAACACATTTAGTTTTTATAGGCCTTCCATTAAGTTTGGAAATGAAAAAAATTATTATGGCTGGATATTTATTTGTAACTCCATGTCACCAAGATGACTTTTATTCAAATAACACTCGTCCTTTAAATACTTTAAAAATTACTAAAAAGTCTTATTTTACACGATTATATATACAATTCTGATGGCAGAAATCAAGATGTTGAAGCCTGTGAAAGTGCTTGTTCTCTGTCTCTCTCATGAGGAGCAGAGTAATTTCGTTTGCGGAAATACAGCAAAAATTAAAATGCTACGATTAAAATTCTATGGAAATAAAAATTGGTAAAATATTAAAAATAAGTATTAAAATGCTTTGGAAATAAAAAAATAACACATTTGTATGTAACAATGTATGACGAAAGCTATGTTAAGGGAACAGTGGGAGACACTATAACAAAACAGCAATGATTTGTGTGAATTTTTTTATTTCTACCAAGTTGATGTGATATTTTTCACATAAATACACGAACTTTAGCCTTCGTTATATACATTTTTAATTCTTATTTAATTCAGAATCACAAGTTTTGTTGAACATCCTGATTTTAAACTTGTGAGGATTTTCTATGGACTCGTGGACATAAATGTTGTATATTGCAAAATTTATCCAGCCTTTTTTTAACATATTTAACTTTATTTAAATTTTTTACAAGAAAGGAGAAACTATTTAATAATTTTCCTTTTCCTTCCTTAACCACACAAAAATATTTGTATGGTTAGAAAAACATAGAAAACTTTTAAAAGGAAAAAATCATATTTTTTCAAGCACCAAAAATAAATTTTATTTATAACTAAACTTGAGGACAGACAAAAATTCATTAAAACTGCACACAAAAAAAAACATGGTTGAGTATGGTTACGGTAATATGATCACAGACAATTTTAAAATTCTATGATTACAGAAATCATTATATGATTGCCACAATCATAATATGGTTGTAGTTATATTTTACGTGAAAATATGATAACCATAATCAAAGCGCATCATATATATGATTATCCGTAACCAAGCTTATAGTTTATATACAATCATATAATGATTTTCACAACCATATAATGATTCTCGCAACCATAATATGATCATGGTATTGACGTAAAATATGACTACAAACATATTATGATTGTGGCAATCATATAATGATTTAAGTAATCATAGAATTTTAAAATTGTCTGTGATCATATTACCGTAACCATACTCAACCATGATTTTTTTTTCCGTGTGTAGACAATACTTTTTAAATAAATACCTGTTGAACTGCTTCAATCTATTAATTGACTTTAATTTTCATTTATTTTAAATTTTTCTTTCCAAAAATAAAACAAACTAGAGCAAAATATATTTTTATTTTATTTATATAACTTTAAAATGAAATATGAATTTAAATCCGCTAACCTTTGATGTTATTTTAATACAAACTACAACAAACAAAAATTAAATAATTGTAACTCAAGCCATGTTTAAATATATTTTATTTTTATACCCTTTACCTAAGGTGATGAGGGTATATATAA
>NDXZ01006758.1:3427-38174 GCA_003055125.1 Paykullia maculata | reverse complement strand
CAGCGAAGTCTGGTGGATTACGGATCTGTTTTAAAATGGGCGGACAAACTTTTTGCAGCATTGTCCGAATATGACCAGCAGCAGTCTTATCGGTGTTACTCTGTGATACGCCCAATAAATGTCCCTCAATACGTTCAGATATAAACTTAAGACGTGGTATAATAAAAACTTTTATAACTTCAGCACCCAACTCCGAAAGTCCTGCTATGGAACCGTATAAGGAAGACAAGTGGGTTTTGTCATTTTGTAAAGCTTTGCTAAAGATGCGTGTTACACGAGTTTGTAGGTTATTGGTGGACGTATTAAAGGTTTTACAAATTTGCGACATCAGACGAGAAGCAAAATCACGCAGAGCCCAATGATTATCCAATTCTGGACGCATACACAGCTGCTTTGAAACTATGCAAGTGGTGACAGAAGGTATTAATTCATGAAGCTAAAATAATAATTTTAAAATATAAATTTTTGCAAAATAAGTGTATCAAAATATAATTTTTGCTTACATATTTTTCAAGATATAATGAAGGATTATCTAGTAAAGCCTTCACCATGCGCATCAAATAAATAAGTAAAGCCAAGTTATTCTGCACCACATTCACCTTCACACCTTCAGCTATAAAGGTGCACATACGAGGCAACATTTCATGTAGACCTGGATCCGAAGCCAACGATTGTAAGGCTTCCGCACGTCTGGGTTCATCAGAACCTACGCAGGCCTCAGTTATTTCCTTGTAGTACAATTGTTGCTCCACCGACAATTCATGCGTAGCCAATTGTTTGACATGCACCGTCTCAACATTTTTCAATTTATGTATTTTACCAGTCGCTGGCTTACCAGCTGTATCTTTTGTTACCCCCTGTTCAAGCTTAACAATAGGATTAACTGAATCAATTGCCTGAAGATCTTTTGATAGAGGTGGAGGATTTTCCGGGATTGTTGGTTGTATTCCATCCACTGCCAACCAATGTGTCCTAAGTGTTATATCCAGTGGCACTTTGGGTACATTGCTTTGTACAATTTCACTCAGATCGATTTCTTTCTCCTCAATAAAGTGTAATTCACGCCCACCGCCAGATGCAAAACGGAATGGTATAAAATCATTGGCTGTAAACCCGTATTGTGGTTCAATGTTGCGTACTTTCAAAGCATGATCTACATCACTTAGAATAAGCTTATCCCTTTTAGAATGATGCATAAATTTTGCAGCATCTTGAACTATTCTTTTAATTTTATACGAAACATCCTCAGCCAATTCTTTAGCAGCATCGTCCGGCAAGGAGCCAACGCCAATACTTTCGGCAATTACTTTCATAGACTCAGCGGATAATGTAGTACCGTACAGCATGTCACCTGCTGTTGTGTTAGAAGTCGAACTCATGATTTTCAAGTTATTTGCTTTAAAATTATAGATTTATTTTTCTATTATTTTGTTCACTCTGTAAACAGAACAAAAAATAATTATTGCTAGCTATGTAGTGTGTTTAGTGAATGACAAACTTTTTTTTTAAAACAGACATGTTCTTGTGTTTATATTCTATGGTGAATGATTAATACTTTTTTAAAGACCCCATAAAGTATGTATATGTATTCTGGATCCCTTATAGGGAAGTCGATTTAGCAATGTCTGACCATATGTCAGTGAGTTTGTTAAAGTCCAGTTTTTGTAGCTTCCTTAATTGCCACAAGCAGATTTTTTATAAACCTTTAATAGGTTTACACATTTTTTTATGATTAAGAAATAAAAACTTACACAATATTAAATATTTTTAACATAAAAAACCGTCGCGTTGCCACTGCTGAAGTAATAGGTAACGTCTACAGTTACAGCATAACTGTATATGAAATTAGTCCTGTTTTCTGCAACTCTGTTTTTAGTGTTTTTCTTTAATTTTTATTTTCGTGTGCGGTTTTCATAACTTTAGTTTTTTAATTATAAAACTTACTGTAAAATATAAAAAATTAATAAAAAAATTACTAAAACATCGTAATATGAAAGCACAGGTACAAAGTGATATTAAAATATTATGCCAATTTTCTAAATATACAAAATAAATTGGAAGTGAAAATACAATTTGTGTTGCGTTACAAAAGTGAAAATTTTTTTATCGACGCTTTTTCCCCACACTACTAGTAAAAAAACGGCGCCATTTTAAGAATGTAAATGTGCAATTAAGAAAAGAAAAAACAAATGTAAAAAGAAAAAGTCCAAGAGAAAAATTTTACTGTAGAGTTTATTTATTTGTTTATTTTCAATTATCTTAATTTATTTAAAAAGAATAAAATACAGTAAAAAAGTGATAGAAATAATAAATGTTTAAACTACACGACTAATGCATGAATATTATAAAAATACTGTAAGTCAAAAATATATAAAGAATAAAGAAAAAATGAAAGTTTTTATTGTTAATATGTGTATTTTAAGTATTAAAAAATGTCTTTGTTTTATAACAAAATTTTTTTAAGTTTGAGCTAAAAAATATTAGTCGTTTTAAATAAATAGGCTTCCACTTGACTAGTATTTTATTTGTCATGGACAAATGGCCATGAGAATTATAAAATCCATAAGTTTTATATTGTGACCTAATTTCATAATTATTATTTTTCGCATATAATTAAATATGAAAGTATTTTTCTTGGTAAATTTAAAAAAATTCTGCTAAATTGCAACAATAGAAGAGCAAAGAAAAACATCTGCCATATATGCCTGACTGACCAAAGTTATATTTACTGTAGTCCTTTAGTGCTTTGTATTTTTTATATCTAATATTTCTGTTATTGCATTATCCTTTCAAGTGTATCCGCTGTTCATTGTCCCAAGTTCTTTTTTATTTCTAACCTTTTTAGGTTGGGCTACTTAGTGGTTGATTAAGAAAGGTAATTTAAGCCCCGCGCGTTTTTATTTTATCTTGCGTTTTCAATCGTCTTTTGTTTCTTTCAAATTTGCATTCGTTGTGTCAAATATATTTTCAAAATTAATTTTCATCACACGTATACACCTTTTTAATTTCAGGTTTTATTTTATGCTCTTGTTTTTCTTGAAATTTTTTATTTAATTTCTTTTCTTTGCATTTTTATATGGTTGTTATTGTTTTTCTTCTGCCTTTTATTTATAGAAATGTGGGTAATTTTTTATTAAATAAATTCGTGTAATCGATTTTTTTTATTTATAAACCCACCTATTTGTTTTAATTACCTACTAAGATATTGTTGTAACGTGTTAATATGTAACTGAGACCTTTAAAAAAAGAGTAAATTTTGCAGTCGTTTTTAATTCCGATATTCAGAATGTTTAATCAGAAATTTTTGTTATTTTTAAAATAAATTATATAGATAATAAGATTATTTAAAAACTTATCTTAAAAAACACTTTTAGATAATTTTCAATTTTAAACGCTATTGACACTATCGATAAAACCTGTTACTTAAATTATCTGTTTGGTAAATAGGCACCTATTGCATGGAATGTGTATTTCTTGGTTTTTCGTTAAATGATTTTTTAAAGTTATGGCATACAACCAGCTACTTCATTAACAAAGCTTTTTAATAAAAATTAAAATGTAAAGACTATAGATATTATACTTACCTACCTACGTAGATTTTTGAAATTTATTTAAATTCTTTAAGCGATTTCCGCATTATTGAGTAAAAAATAACCAAACATAAAAAAATCACATTTTATTTTGTAACTTGGATTAGGCTGTAATTGCCACATGGCTCCTTAGCTCAGGTCGAATACATAAATGAGAAACCAAGTTAAAATGTCATGTTCGTTTGTACCGAATCTGAAATACGATTTATCTCGCACAAATTTTATAGGTATGCACTTGATAACTTGACCAATTAGTTTATTATTGTTGTAATGTGTCAGCTACGCTAAACAAATTAGGTAGGTATCTTAATTTAAAAATCTGTTTTGCTAATATGAGCTTCCAATGGTCAATACCTATCTGATGTAGGTGTTGATAATAAATACAGTTTTTAACATACGTCTAAAGAGATGGCTATCGCCATATCATCGTTCATATACATAAGGATCTAAACAGAATATGTTTACATATCGCTCATTTACTAAAATAACGTCATAAATAAAAAAAAAACTAGTTTTGCAGAAAATGAGTTTAAAGTTTTTATTTTACATACAACTCAGTGGAGATATTTTTTCTTTTATCAAGAGGTGAGCTTACATGCCTTACGTTGTTTGAAAAAATGAGCGATATGTACACATTTACATAAATACATATGTATGTACCTATATTTACATTGAAAATGTATGTTTATATATTTATGTACCTACCTATATTGCAAATAAAATTTGTAAAAATTACAAACGGATTGACAAACTTATTAGGCCTGTCACATTTTTTAATCGGAGTATAGGTATAAAACTTCGTGTTTGCCATTGCCATTTTTCTTGTACCTTTTTCAAGTTTCGTTAAGTTTGCTTTTCAAAGACTTGCATACATACCTTAACGCTTTATTTTAATTTTTTTTAAACAGGCACAGCAAATTAAGCAAATATTTATTTGCCGCTGCAAAATGCCGAATAAATTCTACCACCCTTATCAGAAAATCATACATAAATACATACAAAGGTATGTATGTATGTTCATCTTGAATTTATTAAATTTAACAAGTAACAATTCTCCTAAGTACGTTTCTATAAATGACCACTCTACTAGACATAATGCTAAATATAAACGTTTTATTTATTTTTTTTTGCTTGTATGAGAACAAGGACTCGTTACGCTGCAAAACATAAATCGCTTTGAACGCAATACCACATTATAAGTTGAACCTGTTAAACAATGCTTTAAAAGGCGCAGACGTTTTAACCTAAACATTATTGGCATTACAAATTCATACGTTTTTAATCTTTAATCACCTTAGATAATGTGTACCCAACTTCATTTCTCTAAAGATCTAGGAATATTTCAATCAGGCGGGAACCAAAATAGCTTTAAGTGCCCTGCACTTCTTTTTTTCTCTTGCTTTTTTGAAGAGGCTACCTGGGAAATAAGTGTCAAGCTAAATTTTTATAGTTTCCACGCTACTCAAGGTATGTATGGCTCATGCTTTCTAAACAAAGCATGTATATACATATATATATACATTTTTTTTGCCCAAAAGGAATGCCCTCAAATTTTTAATTAAATTTTGTAATCATTTCACCCTCACCTTCACCTTCGAAAAAATGTTAAAATTAAGTAAAAATGTTTTCAGCATTTAGCAGACTTGTGAAAGTCTAAGGTCCGAAAAGTTTTTTTTTATGTGAGTTGCCCAAATTTGTATGTATGTACCACTTTTCCGCCGTTTCTACTCAAACTTAAAGCCAAACTACTCTTTAGTTAATAATGATTCGCGTTTTAAACAGTTCTCATCAGTAGTTAAGCTTTGACTTACATATTAATTGCCCCTTTTTTCGCGATCAGTCGCACTGTGTTGTAAATGTTTAATATATTCTTAATTTTTCTGTTTTCAATTATTTTCTCGTGCGTGCATGTTGTTTCATAATAAAAAAAACTAGACTTTTAGTTTTAAAACTTTTACCACTATATTCATAAACAATTTTTAAATAATTTAAAGGTTTGTAAAACATTTTGTATAAAATTTTCGTTCAAACTTAAAAATTGATTATGAGTAAGAGGGATACAAGTTAAAAAATAGCAAATTTTATTTTTTATTCACTTTTAACCCGCTACTTCGTTAGCGCATTTTTCAATATTAATTTAACATTCTGTTTAGCTATTTTGTATTTTTCGTAACATACATATATAATATTTTCTATTTCTTTAGATTATTTTATTAAGACAAATAAAAAGAAATATTAGGCCATAGTTTAAAACTATTTGATTCTCTTTTGTTTAATATTTACTTTAATTTTAGCACTAAATTTTGTGTTATTCTAGACTCAAAAATCTTCAAATGTATTCTTAATGTTGAAAAAGTACCTCTTTGCCTACCATTTGATTCTATTTCCCAATCGAGTTGATTAGGACCTGATTTCACATACATATCTAGACTTGTAAATCGTAAAAATGCGCAAAAGTACCCCTATAAAATTTAAAAAAAATTTCTCCCCCTAGGCTCTAATTTCACATATCTCGACCCATAAACTTAAAAAAATGTACAAAAGTACGCTAACGATTGAAAAAGTACTTTTTTGACCCTGTTCGCCTGATTTTTTTTCCTATTTCTACCCTATTATTAATGTTATTCAAATTGTACTACATCACACTATTTTCTATGTCTGAAGGAGCCCATCTTTATTCTAGTGTAAATTTTTTTCTAAAAGCTAAAAGTGAATTCTATCAAAGTTCTCAAAAATATTTTTTTAAAGTACCAAAAAAAAGTTCAATTTTTATCCCTATACACTGTGGTGCAAGACTTAGTCAATGTTTTGCACAAAGTACATAACTCAATTATTTTATAGTTGTTATTCAATTTATTTCTAAATTTTTTGCTAAATTAAAAATGAGCATCTTTAGACAATAAAAAAAACATTTGTTCATAGCTTAAGTTCATAAAAAATAAAACGTTTTCTAACTCAGACCATTGGCACATTTTTGCTCTTAGGCTTAGCAAACGTCCAAGTGGACCCGTAAGATAACCGCCTCCGTGCTTAATGGTTTGAGATACACTAGAAGAATTTTCTGACCTATTCTGTTAATCTTGTAGGTCATTTGGTCAGATAAGACCAAAATCGATAGATACCATCGGATTTGATGATTGCAATAACATTTGCTACGTCCCTTTTCTTTCTTGCATTCCAATGGTTGTTTCCTTGACATTTAAACCACCGAAGAACTATAGTATGTACAATCGAAATACTGCATCGTTTCCATCTAAAATTGAGCCTCTAAACTGCCATAATATTTCTATAAGATTCTATTTAATTTTAAATTGAGCAATCAACATTTTTATTATTCCTATTTCACTGTGTATATTTAAGTACCCAATTTGGTTTTTTTTTTTAAATTTTTAAATTAAGTCTTGCTCTTGCATATTAAAATGCATTTATATTTGTTTAACATTTGCATACCTACTTATTTTGGATTTTTATTTTATAAATATATATGTACTTATTTTACTTTGTATTGCATTTATATATTTATCCCTTTCATCGATATTTGCACTTTGAAATACTAAGGAACCATTCTTTTTAGAAAATCTGTTAGATCAAGAGTCAACAAAGATAATAAAATATCAGAAACTAAATTTGTTTGCTAAATATATACTTAACAAAAAACATTTTAAATTTTTAGCACACATATGTATGAATTTATAAAAATTATCGTCCTATATAAAAAAGGATTTATTATTATAAAATTAGTGTGACCGATTAGCAAAATTATTTAACAATAGTTTAATCACTTTTTTTTTAAATTTAAAAAGTTGCTTTTCATACTAAAAGGGTCCTAAAATAATATGACTCTGACTGCTATGTTTATTGTGCTGTCGTAAACTATCCTAAGCCGAACGGAAAAAGCAACCACAAAGTGCTTAAACCATTTAAAATGTTTTGGACAAAGACATTATGATATCATAAGTAGTTTGTGAATCCCTCACATATAAGATATAATCAAAATAAACTATACAATAATAATTCTGCGTTAATGAAATCAATTGGTATCGTTATTTTCAGAAATTTATTTTAAATAAATAATGAGCACACTGAATGATGCATCATCAAAGCATGTTTCGGAAAAGCAGCAGCATCAGCAAAGAAAAGAAGAAAACTCACACAAACAAAAGGTACAATAGAAAGGTTTTCTTAATTTATTAAACGTAATGCAATTTATATTAAAGACTGTTTGTGTATTCATTAAATTAGGACGGCTACGAGAATGCACAAAAGTATAAACAACGGAAGCGGCACGAAAAGAAGAAAAACTCGAATGCAACAGCAGCAACGAATATCGCCGACAACAGCAAAATCAATACAAGCAGTAGCAACAGCAGTAACTCAAACAGCAATAGCACTTGCAACTTATCGAATATAACATTAGCTACACAGTTCAGTGTTCAGCGTACAGATTCCGATGGTTGTCTGAGAATGAAAATTTCTGCCATAAGACCAACAACCACAATATCGTTAGCAGCAACAGCTGCAAATGTTGTAGTAAATCCTACGGCGTCACCAACAACAAATTATTCCAAATCCAAAAGCTTTAAGGAAGAGAAAAACGTATTGAAAAAAAGTACCAATTCTGTAGAAACGATAAAATTAACAATTTCACCGTCAACGAAGGATAAAACGCGTCATAACACTGAGACTAAAACAACAAAAATGTCTTCAGTTATTTTTAATCCGTTAGCTCGAAAAAGCAAAAATATATTACAATTGCCAGACCCAGAGCCAGTGTCGGCAGTTACAACAATGGCTTGCCTAAGTGATGCTACAGATTCGGGTTGCTCAGAGGCTACAAATACAACAGTAGCAACTGTGGGTCAAGAGAAAATATCTAAACGAAAAATAAAAAGAAAGAAGACATTAATCAAAGCTAACGAAACAAAAAGAGGTTTAAAAACACTAAAACCAATTGAAATAGCCTTAGAACATGCATTCTCTACCGATTCCGAAGACGAGCCATTGTCGCAAAAATTATTGCAAACAAATGTAGACAATATAACGCAAAGAGCTCCCAGATTGTTGTTAACCGCCATAAGTTCGAAAACATCGACGGGTAACTTAAATGCAACGACCACCACTCAGTTCCACAACTCGTTGGGATCGCAGCAGCACGGCAATGATCGCATTGGTCTATCGAGCAGCGATAATGAATTGCCCAACGTAAGGGCAGCTATTGAAAGAGTAGTGGGTGAGTCTGATGAGGATGATAATATATCAACTTCACAGTTTCATAAGGCCAAAACGAAGCATTTACCCCAATACCAGTCAACGCTGTTGCAAGACTTTATGGAAAAAACACAAATGTTAGGACAAACCCCCAAATCAAGTGATAGCACAAAGCCGAAGAACACGTTTACGCAAAATGAAATTTTGCTGCAAGTCAATACCAACTCTCAGTCTGATAGCATAGCTTCGTCTTCAGCGAGCAATAACAAAAAACGAAGAGGACGCCCCAAGAAATCTGGCAAAGAACTTGATCTAAACATAAATTCAATGTCGCCACTTCATATAAATAACAAAAACTCGAATATAAATGAATCAGCTGACTCCGGCGTTGTATCTACAACCAGCGTTTCAACTCAAAGTACATCACCACATCCCTGCACTACTTTAGCTTCCTCATCAGCCCATGATAATACGTCATCAACAAACTCACCAAATAAGAACCAGATTACCACACCAGAGAAACACACTACAGAGACATCCTGCTCTTCCTCTACCATCAAAGCAAAAATCGATATTGCCTTACTTGACAAAAGAATGTACGCCACAGAGAGAGTTCTATATCCGCCGCCCCGTAATAAAAGAAGACAATCAACGAGTGCCGCGTTAGCCGGTGTCAGCGAAAAACAAAAAGCAAGCACAACGCACATTCAACAGCAAACCTCCAAAGATGATGTGCAATTGGATCCCGTATGGCGAAAAATCGATGTCAATCGTAAATTTCGGCGGCCAAGTACTACAGGATATAAGAGTGATGGAGGCGCTGATGAGCGCGTACGGGAACGGTCTAGCAAATCTACGGTTTGCAGTAAAGTTCTAGCGGCAAAAAGTGGTTATGTGTCCGATTATGGTACAACATCGTTTCGTTTATCTCGACACTCCAAACATGCCTCACACAACTCGGGCTATAAAAGCGATGCCAGTTGCAAAAGTCGCTACAGCACCAAAAGCTGCGTTTCGCGTAAATCAAGAGCCAAGTCATGTGGTTATCGCAGTGATTGTAAGGAAAGTGTTTTGGGCAGTTCAAAATCTTCCAAGTTTAGAAGAAAACGCCGGGCTTCCATAATGCAAAAATCTATGGGTTCTTTAAAAGATGAACAAGATATTTTACAATTAGCTGGTCTTTCTTTGGGCCAAAGCAGTGAGGAGTCTAACGAGTATGTGTGTAAGCCATCATTGGAAAAGCTGCCTACCACTAGTGCTTCTAAGAAATATGGTGAAATTAATCGTTACATAACGACGGGCGAATATTTCGGTCGAGGATCTAGTAGTCAACACCATTCACATAACTCTTTTGCCAGTATCAGCAGCAATAACACACGCATATTTGATGTATCTACAGATTTAGCTCAAACACCGGCTAAAATTTCTTTATTGCAACGCAAGAATTCGACAACATCAGAATTTGCTCATGATCTATTACAATTGCCCGTCAGTAGTCAAACAGCTAGAAAAATTAAATCGCGAAGATCATCGGTGGCTAGTTACTGCAGTTCATACTACTCGGCTGGTACGACGAAACTGAAAAGACGTCGCAGACGCAAAAGTTTTCGCTTTCACAATACTTCCTCTAGTAAGAATTCTGTCGTTGATTCGAAATTATTGACAGAAATAGAGATTTTGACAAATACATTTTCATCGAGATGTAAAATACAGACGTCTGGTTTACCCGAAAAGTTGACTGGGGCCAATTTATCGCAAAAAGAAAAATTAATGGCAGAAGCCACAAAATTACAACAAAGTTTAGCGGCTGCAGCAGCAGCTTCTACATCTGCACCAACGTCGAGTAAACGAGATACAAGAGATAAGAGGTCTGTAAAAAAGAGAAAAATATCAGAAAACTTGGATTTCGCCATGCTTTCAGCCAGAGCAGAAGGTAATTCTCTAACGCCAAGCTCTAGTTCCGGACAAGGTACCTCTTCAAAAAGACGGCACAAAAAAGCCAGTAGCTCTAGTCCCGATGATCATAAATTGCCACTTAAAAAACGACATTACTTGTTAACTCCGGGAGATAAATCCAGCGAAGTGGCTGTGGCGGTGGCGGCAAAACTATTTGCCAATAATGCAGAGGCTTGGGCAGCAGCAGCGGCTGCCGCTAAAAGCACGGCTAATACGAAATCTCAACAGCAGTTCAATGCCAAAACAGCCAAAGCAAATTTAACACCTAAAAAACGGCATCTATTGCAACAATCGCCTCATACACTTAATGAGGATTCGAATAGTAATAAAACTGCTAGTACACTTTCTCCTCTGCGAGTTACAGTTGGTGATCCAAATTCTATAAGTGGTGGAAAACTTCTAGACATAAGTCCGCAATCACTAAGTAGTTTAAAACAAGTCACCGAAGCTGTCACTAAAAAAAGAACTCGTTTAGAGGGAGTAGTTTCGAAAATTGCCACAAATCATAATGAAGATACACTAATTGGCTCGAGAACTAAAAGCAACCTTTCTTCGGCTTTACAAATTGAATCGGAATCCTCCTCCTGTCCGCCACCCGGAGTATTTGAACCCTCAGTCGAACTGGAAATTCAAATACCACCCATAACAAAACTTGGCGAAGCCAACTCAAACATAATTACAAAATCTGAAATGGATTCCCCTTTGCTAATGGATTTAAACAAGGGATTTGCGGATGCAGCAGCAAAAAATAGTGGCAACCGAGTGGTAGAAAGTCTGCTCAATAAAACGGGTGGTCATTTAATTTTGAAGCGAAAACGTAAGAAAATCAATCGAACTGGCTTTCCTACCGTCAAACGCAAAAAGCGAAAATTAACTGAAAATTTAACATTCGATGTAGCCACTGAAGACAGTCCGCAGGCTTACAGCAGCAATAAAGAAGCTGTTAGAATTAAAAGCAAATCTCCAGAAAAACAATGTGATCGTGTGCCGCAGCAGGGAGAAACATCGCAAACATTTCTGGAACGTAATAACAGAACTCCAAGATTATCAGTTGTAGCACTTGAAAGATTGCAAGAATCTCCTTTAAGTACAAAGGGCAAAACGTATCCTAAGATTGCTCAACATCCAATAGAAATTTTGTCAACACCAAAAACTAGACACTCTAGATATCCTAATAAAAGAAGAAGCATTAAAGAAGAAAAGCAGGAAGAACAGGATGACGATGATAAACCTTTAGCTTCTAGAGCCAGACGTTCGAAAACTGTTGCAGAGATAACCGAAAACACAATAAAGACTCAGTCTCCTCCAAAAAAGTCTCTTATTTCCAAAGCTGCAAGGTCTCTTCTGGATTCGAATATCAAATTTCCCGCAGGCGTGGATCCCAAAAGTATATTAAGCTGTAAAATAAAATTAAAGAGGCGGAATTCAATCCACCCCTTAGCAGCAAGAAAAAGTCCTTTAATTCTTCCGACCCTGCAACCTGTCATAACAGATATTCCCCGCACAGCAGCAGAAATTGATTTGGATGCCAAAGCGAAAGACTGTAATAGAGACTACTTGGAACATGATATTCTTCCCATTAGTGAGAGTCAGTTTAACACTCTTAATGGTGATACAGAAGCAAGTGATACGAGCGATGAGAAGTCTTCAACGAATTCTTGTGCAACCAAAAAAATTAAAACAAATAAAAAAACCTACCTACCAGCGGGTTTATTTTCCGATTATTTTAAAGTAAATCAAACTGCTGCAAAAAAGACTACCAATAAAAAAGACATAGAGAAGAAAACAGAGCTGGATAAGTCATCTGCCGCCAATAGCAGCACGGATGTTATAATTAATGCTACAAAAGACACAGAAATTGTTAAACTTCCTTTACTTTCACCACCCCCGTATTGTGAGAGATTTTTTAGACGTACGCACTATGATTTTGAACTGCCATTCGATATTTGGTGGGCCTATAAAAATGCTAAATTACCCAATCGCATCACAGTGCCATCTTGGAATTTCAGAAAAATCCGAACCAATATCTATGCTGAAAATGTAAAACCACCTCCAATTGCGGCCAATGATCATCCCATGTGTAACTGCAAATCCGATTTAGGTTGTAGTGATAATTGCCTTAATCGCATGGTTTACACCGAATGTTCTCCCTCCAATTGCCCCACGCGTGAAAAATGTCGTAATCAAAAGATACAAAAACACGATATTGCTCCGGGTGTAGAACGTTTTATGACCGAGAATAAAGGTTGGGGTGTACGCACTAAATTGCCCATCGAAAAGGGCACCTATATCCTCGAATACGTAGGCGAAGTTGTAACAGAAAGGGAGTTCAAAGATCGCATGGCTACCATCTACTTAAATGACACCCATCATTATTGTCTACATTTAGATGGAGGTCTGGTTATTGATGGTCAACGCATGGGCAGTGATTGCCGCTTTGTTAATCATTCTTGTGAACCAAATTGTGAAATGCAAAAATGGTCAGTAAATGGTTTGTCGCGCATGGCCTTATTTGCCAAACGAAAAATAGCTGCAGGTGAAGAGCTTACATACGATTACAATTTTTCACTGTTCAATCCCTCGGAGGGCCAACCGTGTCGTTGTAATACACCAAATTGTCGTGGAGTGATTGGTGGGAAATCACAGAGAGTCAAACCATTGCCAGTTGAGCTTAAGGTAAGTGTCATGTCAATTGTAATCATGTATGTATGTATTATTAAATTAACAATTTATAATGTTTAAATTAAAATTTTAGCATTTTTACAACCTTTAAATAAATATATTTTTAACTTTAACACAATACATTTTGCTCGTATATTTTTTACATCTCCAATTAGCCAACAAATGATAACTCTCCTAAAAATGGTAAAAAAGAACGTCAGCGCAAACATAAAGCACGAAAAAATATGCAGCGTCAAAACACTAAAGATGTAGCGACACTTACACGCATGCAACCTTTATCGGAAAAAGAGAAGAAATTTATCAAACAATGTTCGATCTTTCTAGTACGAAACTTTGAAAAAATTCGAACTAAAAAGGCCAAACGTAAAGCAAACGCAAAAGTAGGCAATGAATCTAAACCGCAAACTCCCACAAATAGTTCACCGGTCCCATCTGTCAGTTCAAGTGCTGGAACACCAGCAGCTATAACTCAAAGACGTCCTTCAACACCAGCTTCTTTGGCTGCACAAATTTCCGCACTTTGCACTGCTAGAAATATAAAAACTCGAGGTCTAACTTTAGCTGTACAAGATCCAGAAGTTGAAAAAATGGCTAAAATGGCAAAGATCTTAAGGAATATTTGTTTAAACTTAGAGCTAATAAAAAATCCAGATAACGATCAAGAAACTTTGGTGTCTGTGTTGTTACAAAACCACCCAACAATATCATCATCGGCTACCACGAATAAAAAGAAGAAAGCTTCTCTGAAAGTTCAACAAAAGCCAATGGGCATAGATTTAAAAAACATACAAAATAATATCGAACAGGGCTATTATAAGATTCCGTCCCAATTTAATGTTGACATGCAAAAGGTATTTGTAGAAACCAAAGCTGGAGTTGACAAAAAAGAAGAAAAGAAGCATAAACTAATACAACTTTTAGAAAAGACCTTTTCTGAGGAAAAACAAAAACAATATTCATCACTTTTAGAGTTACTAGGAGATGAAACTCTTCTAAAGGACTTTGCAGCAGACAATTGCCCGAAATCCATTTTATTAGACACAGAGAAAAAGGAATCGTTATTAGAAAATAGTTCTACTTTAAGCTCATCCATACCATTTTTAAATAGTACGATATCTACGAATGAGGATATCATACGTTGTATATGTGGCCTGTTCAGAGATGAAGGTTTAATGATACAGTGCGCCCGTTGCATGGTTTGGCAACACACCGAATGCACTCAAGCCGATATTGATGCAGACAATTATCTGTGCGAACTGTGTGAACCACGTAAGGTAAATCGTGAGATACCCTTAGATGATTACACCGAGGAGGGATATCGTTATTATCTAACACTTATGCGTGGCATCTCGCTGCAAGTTCGTCAAGGCGACGCGGTATATGTTTTACGTGACATACCTATTAAGGATTCCACTGGTAATGTAGTGCCTTCAAAAAAACACACTTACGAAACAATCGGTGACGTTGATTACAATGAATGCGATATCTTTCGCGTGGAACGTCTTTGGAAAGATGATGTCGGTAAACGTTTTATTTTCGGTCATCATTTTCTACGACCGCATGAAACATTCCATGAACCATCTCGTAAATTCTATCCTAACGAAGTAGTACGTGTACCCCTGTATGAAGTAGTTCCCATTGATTTGGTCATGGGTCGTTGTTGGGTTCTAGATCGAACAACGTTTTGCAAGGGTCGGCCTATAGAGTGCCACGATGAGACTCATTGCTTTATATGTGAGTTAAGAGTAGACAAATCGGCACGTTTCTTTTCGAAGGCTAAAACAAATCATCCAATATGTACAAAAAACTATGCATTCCGTAAATTTTATGAGAAACTAAAGATATCTAAAACCTATGCGGTAAGTGAAAATGAATTTTGAATTTAATAGCAGGTCTGCTCCAAGTGCATTATAAAACAGTCCGGACTATTGAGAGTAAAAAGAAAATTACTCCCTGGATATAACAAAGTTGTCCAAAATTGCTAAAAAAGCAAAAAACCACATTTAAACATCTTGAAATACTAATGCTGCTTATTTTCTTAAATAAATTTTATTTTAGTGATTTTAGACGCTTAAAATGCATAATCTTTTAAAAGCAAAACATTTGCATCATTGACAACAGCTGTAAAAAGTAAATAAAAATAAACTGAAAAAAGTAAAAGCCAATTGATATGTAAAAAGCTATTTTAAATTTTTTGCAATTTTTTTCCTAAATTCGTCGTCTGTGTATTGAGACATCACATCTTCTAAATATTTATTAATGCTGCTTCTTTTTTCGACTTTGAAAGCAGCAAGAACTTCAACCAAAAATTTTCCCCATCAGAATCTTTAACAATTAAGTTCAAAATGTCGTGTTCATCAGACTCACTTGCTGTATCCATAACTTCTTCACTGAACTATAAAAGCATTTTTTATTAAAGAAAGTGATAAATATGCACAAATATGTGCATATATGCACTTACAACTTTAAGTTTATTTAAAAAATCTTCCATTTCGCTTTTAAATCAATTATAAATAAGAACTTTCTTCCTTTATTAAAAATTTTTTTTTGATTTTTAAATGTAAACAAAAATCAGCTGATATTTAATTCTAGTTCGAACTTACAAAGGGGTTACACGATCAAGTTTTGTCTATCAAGTTTCAATACACCCCCACTTTTTTACTTACGAACTTGCTTTTGAAATTCTCTTTCAATCGCATGTTTCAATTTACAGTCTATAAAACAGCTGAGTACAATTGTTGTGACGAATTTTTAGTTTTTTTTTTGTTCAGGAAATAAAATATTTTACTCTCTCATTTTCTGTCAAAATTGCACAAAAATTGTTATCTGGAACGCTTTTGGACTAATTTGTGCGAGTTCGAACTGTTTTGTTATGCACCTGGAACAGATCTTTTATGTATGTACATAGTAGCTTGGCCCGCCCTGCTTCGCTACCCCAATTGTATATAAATTAAAAAAGAGCCATTTTCAGTTTTTATGTAGCTCTATAATTTAATGTAAAAATTGGTTTCTTTTATTCAGAAAAAACTCGATATGTTCTAAAAAAAATACTTAACCCGTTTACCCGAAAATTACACTTTTCCTACTTCGTTATTTATATTTTTCAAGTTGCTGAAACAATTGTTTCAAATTTAATTTCTGTTTAACGCATTTTCCCGTTTTTTCTTCTTTTTGATAGTTTTTTATCTCCATTCTAGTGTCAACATTTTTTTTATTAAAACCAGGATTGAACCTTTACATGAATTCTATCAAAGTTTAAAAAAAATACAAAAAATAAGTACAATTTTTATCCCTATAAGTTTAAATATAAAAAAAGCACCGAAAACATATTCATATTTTTTAGAAGAGTAATGAATGCAAATTTAATAACAGTGCCCCCTTGCTTAACGCAACCCTCGATAAGCGCAACTCCTCGATTATTGCAATATCGTAAAATGTAACATATTTATTTACATATTTCAAATTTGTATTCTTTATTAATTAATTTAGTTTTTTCTTGTAAGTTTTAAATACTTTTACTGCAGAAGAGTGTAATTTTTCTTTGTAAACATTTATTGTTTACAACCTATTTTACAACAAATTTTTTGTTTACCACTTAGCCCCACGATGTTGATCCATCAATGCTTAAACCGAAAAATTGGTAGAGTAGTTACACGGGGCCCAAAATGTATCAAAATATAATTCTTACCCGGTTTTATCCCCTGGTCTTTTCATCCTCCTATTTTTTTACAGAATACAATGCTTTACAAATTTTTTTTGTATTTTGTTTAGTTTAACAGATATAAGGCTAACGATATTTCCTATTTGAATTTCCGAAAATACTTCTAAGTGGGTCTATACTTCGGTTGAGGAGCCAGCGCACAGTCAAAATTTTATGCCTATCTTTATGCGTTTGGGGTGTACGATAATTTATCAGTCTTTTTCTTGCATCAAAACTTTCCCAAAAAATTTTCCTTTTAGACTATTGGTGGTAACATGCTGTAAAGTAAAAAAAATATAAAAAATATAAAATACAAATATACATACATGCAAACTTTTTTCTTTAAACAGAAAATGAATAAGACACGCCCATATTCCATATAGGGCGTATTGTAAAATTTTTATTCTTAATTAATCAATTTAGTTTTTTCTTGTAAGTTATAAATACTTTTACTGCGGAAGAGTGTAATTTTTCTAAGTAAACATTTATTGTTTACAATCAATCTATTTAACAAAAAATTTGTTTACCACTTAGCCCCACGATGTTGATCCATCAATGCTTAAACCGAAAAAGCAAAAAACTGATAATGAAAACCAATTAACACCAATTATAAAATCACCATCAACAAGTGGACTAGGAAAATTAAAACCAGAATTAAATAAAACTCCACAAGGTCTTGGCAAAAAACAACAAAGCAGCAAAAGTCCAGTCACTGTAACTTCACCTCAAGCTCAAGTCATAGTAAACACAGCTTCACCACCGCCAATGGTAAGTTGGAAGCTCTATTTGAATAAAAATTATTAATTTCAATTCAATTTTTTTAGACGCTGAAAAAGAAACGTATGCATTTGGAAAATGTTTTGAAAATTATTAAAACGATGCGTAAAACAAATTGTACACTGAGCCATGAACCGCCTTTAGATTTGACCTATTTATTAAAAGGTCGTGGTACCAGACAACGAAAAACTTTAACGTCTGCAACAAACTCCAATTAGTGAAGTGAAATTAATTAAAGCATGCATGCACGTATAACACTACAACTGAAGAAGATTTAAAAAATGTTTGTAAATTAAAGAAAAATGTAAAATATATTTTTGTAATAACCATTTTTTAATTATTTAGAATTATTATTTTAAACATACTGAATTACAAACATACATATAAATTCATATATCAAATATAAATTTAAACACATACAATTTACGCTTCAAATTAACTTTAAACTAAAATAAAACTGACCTTCAATGTTTACATACATATTTATTATGTATTAAATAAATATGAGAATAGATATTAATCTTATTAAACATATTATAGGAAATATAATTGTAAATTTTTTTAATATTTATAAATCCATTCAATTAACATTATATTGCACTTGAATGATAGTGATTATAATGTTAACTAAAATGAAATGGAATTAAAAAAAGAAAAAACCTTTTTAAATTGTTTTTTTTTATTCAAAGAGAAACAACAAATTATATTATTTTGAAGCCTTGTTAAACATTTTTGTGTACACGCCCCTTTTACCTAATTTAACCACACCCACATTCATACAACACATTATATTTGTACACATTTTAGCGGTTTTTGTTTTAAACAAATTATTTAGCATTATTTTATGTTGTATATACCCACATACATATATTATGCTTATTTATTAATTCTTTAATGCAAATCGATTAGGTTTGAAGGTTTATGAAATTTTGTTTGAACAAATTATAGACAATTTTTTTCTTTTCTTACAAGTTCTTTATAACATTTTTTGCTTTTATTTAATATTTAATATTTAGAATTTATTATTTATTTTTTCCTGTTTTTATTTTATTAAATCATTTTGCAGTTGTTTAAGTTAGTTTTAAATCTACTGTTGTGTTAATGCTGTTCTTTATATACATAATTACATCTGATTTAATTTATTTTAATTCAGAATTTTTTTTATATATTTTTTTCTAACTACTTAACTAATTTTAGGTAGCACATTTTTTCTCCAATAAAATTGCAAAACTTGGTTTAATGCATTGTTATTTTTTATTATTATAATTTTTAATACTAAAACAATTTTCGTTTAACTTATTATTTTTTTTTCAATATTGTTTTAATAATAGAAATATATATTTTTTCTAAAAAAAAAAATCAATGCAATTATTTAATTTTAAAATAAGAACAAACGATTTAACTTAATAAGTAAGTATGTTAAAAATGTATGTTCAATTAGATATCGTTCTTGAAAGATTGATATCATTTATTTTACTATTAATCGTGAAAACAATTGATTCCATACAAAAAAAAACAACAGAAGCAATGCAAATAATCAACAAGAAACCCGTAGTTGGCTATCTGCGAACATACTACTGTTAATTCCTTGAATGATAGTAAGTCAAATTGTAAATTGACACCTCTGTCCATCGACGCAACTACCCCTATATCCATCTAAGCCTGCCGTTTCCGCCAAAAATTATCGGGTGTTGTGTTGCAATTTCGGTATTTCGGATTTCCACGAAATTGATGGTAGTAAACTCGTGTAGAAGGCACTAGTTTCAAGGAATGGATAGTGCGAAAAGTGGCTATTATGATCGCTAGTGCAATTAGGCCAATTTATAATATGCTTAACTGGTTGTATGGTCGCCATTTAGCCCCTGACCGATATCTTTTTGTCTGGTAATGCCGGGCATCCTTGAATTGTATAGCAAGTTTTTCGAAGCGGAGATACGGGACATATATTAGCAATAAGCTTTGTGACGATGCCATTTATTACTTTTGTAATATCCCCCTCTCTGCTTGAAGGACACACGTACACTCGTTCATTCGCGAACTGGATCATGACAAATGCATGAACGAACCTTAATGCGTTAAAGCGAGAATTTTTTTAAGAAATGGTTTAAAAGTCTATCCAAGCATATTCGAACAATAAATAAATCATATTTCGTAATTTTTATTATTTTTAAAATAATATAATTTTGCTAATTTATTTTTTTCGTGAGCGTAAGTTTCGTAAATGTTTAACTTTCACGTTGTTGAAAAGGATATTTTTTAATATTAATATTTACAAATAAAAAAGGCCTTAAAACGTTAGTATTATTTCATTTCCGTTTAATTTACCTCACTGTACATTTGAAAACGAAAATACATAATACGTATGTAGTATGTAATCTTAACATAAAATTAGTACCGACAATGCTACTTTTACGGTCTGGCAATGTCATTAAATCAGGAATGGAAAACTAATAGATTTGGACATTTTTATTGTTTGAGGTTAAAAAGTAGTGCGATACTCCCAATTATTCATTTTTGAGGTTTGTATTAAAATAAACGTATAAGGAAAACACATTTCAAATATGCATATATATTTTAATAATCATTTCATTTTCCATTTGAACATGATGATGTATAAAAATTTATTTATTTCGTTTGCAAGAAAAGTACTATCCAGCACATTTTTTTACCAATAAATTTTCTGTTGCCATCACTAATTATTATTTTTAATTTTGACATTCTCGTTTTGTTGCCTGATTGTGTGTAAATGTGTGGCTGATTGGTCTTGTTGGATTAACTTTTTGACCGAAAAAGTATTTGTAAAAAAATTCAATATAACTTCAAACCAAGTTAATTTGAGTACAACACGAATCCTAAATAATCTCGAAATTTTCAAGATCCAAGCAAAAAAGGAAGATCTCCAGATAAGAACTAAAAGGCACATACACACACACACGTCATCTCCTAAAAGCAACTGGTAAGGGCCGAAGTAGTTGTCCTGTATACATTGTGCAAAATTAAAACACTCCAAAAAAGCCACCAGTCTTTCGAAAAAAGTTTAAAAAATGAGTAAATTAACTGAATTGCTAAGGAAGGAATTTCCGGCCATGGACAATGAGCTGAAGGAGTATGTCGAGGGTGTACTTGCCGGCAGCTTAGATGATTTCGAGACTTGTGACGATATTTACGATGCTGTCGGGGATATTTTACAAAGTATCAGTATGGAAAAGACCGAAGACAATATTCGGGATTTATGCAATCAATTCTTTAATATCATCAAAGTTGGTGGCAAAACAGTGGAGCGGAAAGTTCTTAATGCCCCAGTTAATATTGCCGATATGGCAAAGGATATGGAGACAATTGATAAGGATATACAAAGTATATGGCTGGTTAATAAGGAAAATACCAATGCAAGTAGATCACATTTTTTTTTAATGAAAGCAAATAAATATATTTTTTATATTTCTTTATGCAGAAAGTTGATACGAAGAAACTGGAAAAAGCTGAGGCTAAATTGCAACAAAAACAAGAAAAACGTCAAGATGCTTACAGGGGTCCAGCGGCGCCGGTAAAATTACAACAGGCCACAGCCTCGCAGGTCACTAATAAAAAGGCTACCAAAATGGATGCTAAGGGTACAAATCGTTCTATGGATATTAAAATTGAAAATTTCGACTTGGCTTTTGGAGACAAGTAAGTAACACTGAAATCTTTTACTAATTTAAGCTATAATGTATAAATAAAATTTATTCTGTATGGAATTTAAAGTTTAAATTATATGTATGTATGTATATTTTTCCTTTAGGGTCCTTTTACAAAATGCAAATATTCTCTTATCATTTGGCCGACGTTACGGTCTTGTGGGTCGCAATGGTTTGGGCAAAACTACTCTTCTACGAATGATATTCGAACGCCAACTTCTAATACCATCACACATCACTGTCTTGCATGTGGAACAAGAGGTGGTTGGCGATGATACTTCGGCCGTTAATAGTGTACTTGAATGTGATACAGAACGTACTCGTCTCCTAACACGCGAAAAAGAAATCATGGCTTTATTAAATAGCGGTACACAAGATGCTACTCTTAACACAGAGCTAAGTGAAATCTATACCCAGTTACAAAATATTGAAGCCGACAAGGCGGTGGCACGTGCTTCGGTTATACTAAAAGGTTTAGGTTTCGATAACGATATGCAAGCACGTCCAACAAAATCATTTTCCGGCGGCTGGCGTATGCGTTTGGCATTGGCACGAGCTCTCTTCTCAAAACCCGATTTGTTGTTACTTGATGAACCTACTAACATGTTGGATATTAAAGCTATTATATGGTTAGAAACTTATTTACAAACCTGGCCTACCACAGTTTTAGTAGTGTCCCACGATCGTAACTTTTTGGATACCGTGCCAACAGATATAATTCATTTACATTCCCAACAATTGGAAGCTTACAAGTAAGTTAATTTTACGATTGTAGAAATTTTTAAATATATTTTAATTCTTTTTTTTTTAATTCAAGGGGCAACTATGAACAATTTGAAAAGACTAAAAATGAAAAACTTAAAGCTCAACGTCGTGAATATGAGGCTCAAATGGCTCATCGTTCTCATGTTCAAGAATTTATTGATCGTTTTCGTTATAATGCCAATCGCGCAGCTTCTGTGCAATCAAAAATTAAAATGTTGGAAAAACTGTAAGTATACATTTTGGTAATGTAAATTTTGAATATTATCCGTTTACTAACTCTGTAAAAACTTGAAACGTGAGAGTAGTGTACAAATAATATTCTTTTAAATTCACAGAGAAAGTCATTTTTTTATGCAAACGTGCTAGAAATTGCAACAGTTTCTATCGATATTACAAGGAAAGTTGATTCCAATAACCGCAATACACGTTTTTCCTCACCATTTGTGACAGATTTCAAGGGGAACGCACAAAAATAGCAGAACAAATTCGTTCTATAGTCATAATGTTCTTTTGTCAAACAAACTTACCCACAGAAGTCTTTCCGGTTAATTTCAATATAGAAAAGCCTATATTATATGTCCACACATTTTAACCTTTATTTTCTTACCCATAACATATTTTCCTCATACCATACAATGCACAAAACAAATAAATGTTATCATAAGAGTCCTGAATAAAACAAATTGGCCAGTAAATTACCAAAAATTGTTCCATAAATTTCTAGAATTAAGGTAAAAAAAATTAAAAAAGTTTTTATACAAAAATTAGCCATTCCAATATGTATACATTTTTGTTTGAACATGGTTGCTACATATAAACCTCAATCATTTTTTTGTCTCCACTACCCCTCTTGGGAGCATATGACTTCCATAAAGCATCATTTTGCCTTGTTTCAGTTTCTAATCGGTTGTTGAAGTTTAGAAAAATTTTTTGTAAAAACAAAATATGTTGATTTTTAAATTACTGAGTGGAAATGAGATATGGAAAATTTACAAAAAAAAAAATATAATAAATTAATGCCCAAACTCACTGTTATTAGTTTACTATGACATGGCTATGGCTTAGCTAATTATATTTTCTTCGAAGCTCTTAGTTTACTATTAGTTAATTCTGTTTACCTTAAGATGTGGTAGAACAATGTGCAATTTTAAAATTTGATAATTTTGTTTACTATTAGTTAGGCAACGGCTAATGCTTTAAAGGTTTTATGTATTTTTACATGAACAGGTATAATTTCTTGTTACCATAAAATTTGATATATAACTTGATAGGGTTACTATTCTTTACCCATATTAAAGTTTTTAGTAAAACAATGCACTGTGAATGTAAAGTATTAGTTGAACAATGGCTACCGTTTTAGCTTACAAGTGGTTAGCTAATGACTGTAATGCGTCGATTATGGATGGCTACCGAACTACAATTTCCCAGTTGCCATTATCATTAAACTTAACAGCTGCTAGTTGCCAGTGTCTTCTGTAATAACATTTTTGGCAGCTGACAACGCAACTAAGGTTCGGCTGCCATCCATAATCGACCCATAAATCTCGCCATCAAGTATTTTTGTTGACTATATTTATACAGAAGATATTAAAAATTCCTTACAGAAATGGTTTTTAACTAAAAAATTCCAGATTGTTATACATGTTTTCGTTTGTTTTTTTTTTGTGATTCTTAAATATTTTTTAACACGTAACTGCCTATAAACAATCTAGCATTCAATCAATTTTCTTTCTAACGTCCTCTAGCATATTGTAGGCAATTTCAAGCATGGTTACTTGTTTTCTTATTATTGGTGAATATTAGTCGAATATGATTCTCAAACTTGTTTTAGACAATTTTTTTCAATTACTTTTACAAAACTATATGAATATGAAATTCACGCATTTTGTAGGCCTGAACTAAAACCAGTTGAAAAGGAAATTGAAGCTAAACTTAAATTTCCTGATGTGGAACCATTAAACCCTCCTGTTCTGGCTATATCCGATATTGAGTTTAAATACAATCCTTTGGATGAATTACCTGTATTTAAAAACGTTAATCTATCAGCGACTTCTGATTCCCGTATATGTATCGTAAGTTATAGATACATATTTTTAAACATATTTAAAACTAAATATTTAAATCTTATTATAAAGGTTGGTGAAAATGGCGCTGGCAAATCTACATTACTTAAAATTATTGTCGGTCAATTGACTACACCATTAGGCAACATCGTATTGCATCGCAGTTTACGCATCGGCTACTTTGCCCAGCATCATGTGGACCATTTAAATATGAACTTAACCTGTGTGGGAGTTTTAGCTGAAAACTTTCCAGGACGACCAGATGAAGAATATCGTCGACAATTGGGCAGTTTCGGTATATCAGGTACATTAGCTTTACAAAGTTTAGCAAGTTTGTCTGGTGGCCAAAAATCGCGAGTAGCTTTAGCTAAAATGTGCATGGGTAAGATACATACATACATATGTACATATATACATTCATTTAAAAACAAATGTAAATTAAATTCTGAACTTTTAGCTGAACCTAACTTCCTAGTACTTGATGAACCTACAAATCATTTAGATATAGAAACTATAGATGCCTTGGGCAAGGCCATTAATGCATTTAAGGTGATTTTGTATTTAAATTTCAATTATAAACACTAATAACAATTAATATTTGCAGGGTGGTTGCATTTTAGTTTCTCATGACGAACGTCTGATTAAAGTAATTTGTAAAGAATTGTGGGTTTGTGGCAATCGCAACGTACGCGCTATTGAAGGTGGCTTAGATGAATATAAACGTGAAGTTTACAAAGAAATTGAAGCAAATAGTTAATTTACTCAATTGTGATTTTGTTTATTTTTTTTATTCATATTTTCATAAAAGTATTTAAGAAAACTACATAAAAATGCAAATAAATTACATTCATATAGCAAACGAATAATACTATTGACAAATACATATTATGTTGTCTCAAAACTTTTGAGGAAATTTATATAGGCTATTTATTTGTTTTCGCAAAAAGCCTCTAAAAACATAATTAAAAAAATTGTAACTTAAATAACGCGTATTTATTAAATATTTTTAATAAAAAATTTATAGATATAAACAACAAAAAAATGCATATTTAAAAATACTCAAGTTAAACAAAAATTTGAGGTAAGCAGCTTTCTCTCTCTCTCTCTCAAATATCTCAGAAATTTAGTCACTAACATACACACACATATATATCATCTTCATCTTAACCCATTTTAACTATTCTATATCAACACGAACCATATATCGTTGGTCTCAGGTAGAAAGGCCCTAACTCGTATTTTTTACATTTTACATTTCACACAAATACATCTCGTCACAAAAAATTTGTGAAATTTTTTCAAAAATAACAGTTTTACAAGCAATTGTATAAAATTAGCGAAAAGCCCGACGTATTTGATATCAAACTATTCAAAGAAAACCATTAAAACTCAACTTCAGTTTCCGGCGACCTTATGCTTATAATAAATTGTTACATTAAATGTAGTTATAGTTTCAGTCTTTAAGGTTAGCGCATAAAACGTCTAGAAAGATATTGATTGGCGTTTTCGATGACCATTAGCGAAGTAACATAGTGGAAGGTGTTAAAAAAATAAATGTTAATGGTATAAATTAATTTAAAATAGGCACTTAAGTACTGCCATAAAGCTACATGACAGTCCAATGAAAATTCAGATTGACAATTTACATACATATAGATGCCTGAACACCAATTGGAGTAATTGCCTTTGTAAGGAGCTTGCATAGGTTTGGACCACTACTTACTGGCTGTAAAATCACGTTTTAATGTCAGCAATGCTTATCGAAATAAAGAATATGTGAGTGTAAAATACCATAAATTAGAAATCGACCACCAGTTCTGAAACCGTTCAAATAAAAAAAAACTTTATTTTTCAATACACCATTAATTACTTTATTTATTTTTAGTATGTACCAATTCTTTACAAATAAATGGTAGGCTTTACAAAAATTTCAAAATTTACAAAGCTGGGTTTCATTAAATATAAATCAAATGTAAGTAGTACTTTTGTATTAAAACTGATTCCAAAACGCTTAGAAAGAAAAATTTAACAGACTTAAGAAGAGGTGAAAATGTGTTTATTAAAATAATTTGCTTAGATCTTAGCAATGCCAATGACACCGCAACCGATACGGGCACCGGCATTACCAGTTGATTTGCTTAATTCATGACCACCTTTGCCTAAATCATCAGGATCAGCATGAACAACAATTGTACGGCCCAAAATGCTGTTGGCACCAAACAAACTAATCTGTTTGTCGGAAATGTTGACCTAAACAATATGGAATATTAATAATAAATGAATTAAAGAAAGTTTTTACATTTGAAGCAAATAATAATGCTTTAATTTCTTAAAGAACCTGCAGCTGTAAATCAAACCTACCTTTGTGGGTCCATCACCTGAGGCTTCAATGTTTCCCAAATCACCTACATGTCTGTTCTCATCACCAGGGGCACCATGTTCCTTGCCAAGGGGATTAAAATGAGGACCAGCTGAGGTACATCCGTTAGTATTGTCACCAAATTCGTGGACATGGAATCCATGTGAACCCTTTGACAATCCACTAACTTCACCAGTTACTTTAACTGGAGAATTCTCATCCTAAAAACAATAAAAAATAATATATTTTTTTATAAATAAATGTTAAAAAACGCAAAAAACTCTTTAAATACTTTTTATATTTGAAATATTAAAAAACTAATGTTAAAGTTCTTAAGTGTTGCAGAACTTTTTGGTAATTTTTCCATTTTTATTTTTGCACGGATATTTTTTAAATAACAGAAATTTCCAGACGAATGTCGTTTGTTAAATTTTCTGTTGGCTTTTATATACATAGCTGTATGTAGACTTTATTGGGCTACTGTACATATGTACACACTTTATTACAACTCAATTTAATATTCTACTAAATTGAAAGAAAAATTACTTATATTGCATAAGTAACTTGATACAAATAAACTAGATAATTAAATTCAAGTAAAAATTATCATTTTCATTTGATTAGCTTTTTCACCTCAAAAAATTTAACTAAACATGACTATGGACTTTTTTCTTTCCAACAGCAACATCGCCGGCTTTAGACACACATACCAACATGCATATAATGTGAATACATACATCAATTCTTGAACTTCGGTCTTTTATCGCATTTTCTCTTGTGTATTTAATTTTAAATTTGAAAATTATAAAGTAGGAACAAAATATTATAAAAAAAAAAATTTATAATTTAAAAAGGTACTTACAGCTTGTTCAAAGAAAACAGTGCCTTTGGCATCCCCATTGATAACACAAACAGCTTTACAGACCATTTTTTCTCAAATTATATATACGATGTCTTCGAATAGAATTTTACAAATAAAATAAAAATTAAAAACCAATTATGGTTTGGAGCAGGGTACACGTGAAAAAGGTATACTTAGTAATACAGCGGATTTTTTTTGTTGCTGTTAGTTTTTTTGTTTCATAACTGTCACACTACACCACAGAGCAAACACGTCCAATTAATGATGTAATTATTGAAAAAGGTGATTTTTTTTTTTTTATATGATTGAATTTGACAAATAAGCAACCCAAAATAACTTTGTGATTTAAACTGGCGATACGTTGGTAAAAATTAAAATATAAGAAAAAGAACACAAAAAAAAACCTATTAAGATAATTATATATTAATGTACTAAAGATGTTGATTAAATTAAAACATTTCAGTAATATTATAAAAAAGTTTTGTTTCTGGATTACTCAGTGATAAATACAACTTAAATATATGAAAACATTTTTAAATAGTGAATTTTTAATTGGACAATTTTATAGCATAATTTTTTTCTGTGTAGATTTTATGAAAAATCGCTAAATTACCATTACTCGTTACATATTAATAAATCCATTTTTGATATCCTTGTTGTGGGTAAATAGTTTTTTAATACGTGTTAATTAAGTGTAAACGATAATCCTAAAATTGTATTTCAAACAATATTTACAAATGTGAAAAAAGAATAAATATTAAAACAGAATAAAAATGAAAAATAAAACTTTAGTTATTCTTGTTTTAACCACCGGTTTGCTGATTAACGAAACATTGCAACAACAGGCTGTTTTTGAGGTGGGACAACAGAGTAAACAACTATTACGTGTATCCAGAGCCGCAGTTGATGGCAATTTGGTCGCCAGGGATCATTCTTTAATTGACAACCATGATTGTGAGGAGATTAAGACACTGTGCGCACACATTAAATCCACTGATAACCTGTCGGTCTTAGAATGTGTGTCAACGTTTACATCTAGTCAACTGGAGGCAGTGCCTGATAAATGCCAACATGCTGTTTGGCAGGAAACAAAAGAGATGATGAGGGCGAAATGGGTTGAAGGCAATCTGTTAAAGCGGCAATGCATGAAGGAAAAAGACTCTTTGGAATCTTGCACTAATGCAGTGGATATATGGTCTTGCATTAAAGATCGTGCTTTACAGTTGGAACATGGCAACAAATGTCGCTCGTATATAAAACGTGTGCATGCAGTATTTTTCTCGGATTTTGAAAATTTAGGGGATTTCTTTAATTCTTGCACTACCGAAATTGAACAATTGGAATGCGGTCGCTTAAACATCGAACACAAGCCAATTTCCCAGTTAGAAACTGTAGAGTGCTTACAGCAAACAGGGGCAGACATTTTGGGTCAACCGTGTAAAGCGAGTATTGCCCGTATCGAATTGCAAGAGGCCGACTTGAAATTTTTTGAAATTTGCTCCACTGATTTAAAACGATTTTGTCCACAAGAGGTTAACGGCACACCGGGTGCCTTTAAATGTTTGGTGAAGAATGAAAATAATCCTTCAATGACAAACCGATGCAGCGATCAAATTTCGCAGAGAGATCACGAAATCGCAAAAGATTATCGTATTTCGCACGGTTTGGCGAAGGCATGTAAGGACGACATCAAGCAACATCACTGCCGACGTGGTGTGTCAGAGGACAAGCAGGTACGTTTGGCTCAAATTCTCTTGTGTTTGGAAACAGTTGAGAAGAATGGCACCAGGATATCTCCCGAATGTCATGCAGAAATAGACGATCATCGTCGCATGTTAATGTCTGATGGCCAGTTATCTCCGGAAATTCTTAGTGATTGCGCCGATGATATACCAAAGTTCTGTAGTAATGTTGAAAAATTATCGAATATAGGTATGCGTCAGGGTACGGGAGGAGAAATTATTCATTGTCTAATGGAACATGCTCGTAAAAGACGTAAGGAGAAACGCATTACATCCCAGTGTCAGAGGTCATTGGAAGATCTAATAAAAGTTTCGGATGTGGGTGAGGATTGGCGTGTAGACCCTATTTTGCGTCGTAATTGTAAGCCCGTAGTTGATGTTGCGTGCCGTGATACCGATGGTGGCGATGCCCGCGTAATGTCTTGTTTAATGGAACAATTGGGCACACAGTCCATGACTCCTGACTGTGAACATTCCCTGCTACTCATTCAATATTTTGTGGCCAGAGACTTTAAGTTAGATCCTCAGCTATATAAACATTGTCACGATGATGCTATAAAATATTGTCATGCTAAAAAACAATGGGACGATGTCACCGATGTACAAATGGATCCAGACCGCGGACCCTTGATACTGCCGTGTCTTCATCGTATGGCCTACAGTGATGATGACCAAAATTCTCTTCGACCGGCCTGCTTTAAGGAAGTTAAACGTGTCATGCGCCAACGAGCTGTGTCAGTTGATCTGATTCCTGAAGTTGAAGAAACCTGCATTACAGATTTGTCATATTATTGTTTTGAAAATACGGGTAAAGGCGCCGAAATGGACTGTTTGCAAATAAATTTGGAGCAGTTGCGAATTCCCTGTCGGGTACGTTCTTAACAGGACGCTTAAATACTTTAATTAATGTCGAAAATTTTCTCCACTTTAGGAAGCTGTCAGCAGATACACCGAAGAAGAGGCGGCTCATGTTGAACTAAATCCAGTTATAATGTCTGTATGTACCGAGGCCATGAAAACACATTGCGATCATATTCTAAATGGCGGCAAAGATAAGGGCGATATGATGGACTGTTTGATTTCGCATAAAAATGATGCCGATTTGCGTCAAGATTTAAAATGCCGTGCAGCTATAGAACATTTTCAAATTATTTCTTTGAAAAACTACCATTTTACCTATAAATTTAAGGAAGCCTGTCGTCCTTATGTAGTGCGTTTTTGTTCAGGCAGCGAAACGAAAAATGATGTGGTTGCATGCCTTAGTGAAGTTATGCGCAATGATACGATACGCGGTCAACGACCACGTATTCCCAAGGAATGTAGACAACAGGTCAAGGCTCAGTTGTATCAGCAGCGGGAATCATTAGCCTTAGATCCAAAACTGGCCAATGCTTGCAGCAAGGAAATAGAAGAATTTTGTTCGGATAAAAAGGGACCCGGAGAGGTGAATAACAAGAATGCAAGTTATATTTTTTCATAAAACTTCATTAACTCTTTACTCTTTTCATTTCATTACTGTTCTGTTATGGAAACTTTACAAAATATTGGTTTATTATTATTATTTATTATTATCAGAGAGAATTAAAAAAAAACACTTTAAACTTTTCAGGCTTTAGAATGTTTAACTATGAATACACCACGTTTAGGTAATTCTTGTCATCATGCCATATTTATTGTTAAGAAATCTGAACTAGGGGACAGTGCCACAGATTTCACTTTGATTAATACTTGCAAAGAGATGATTTATAAATACTGTTCCAAAACTGATCCCATGCGCTTGCTAGACTGTCTAAAGATCTACAAAGATGATCCCACATTTGATGCGCGCTGTCATTTGGTAGTAGTAAATCGTATGATTGAACAAAATACTGATTTTAGATTTAATCCCACATTGCAACTACATTGTGGTAAAAATATTGATCGTTATTGTTCTGATATTGTAGCTAAAGCTCAACCCAATGAAGAGCTTAATGGTAAGGTAAGTTTTTCTCTACATATTTATCATACATACATACTTTTTTTTTGTATTTTCGTTGTGATTTTTATTTTGTTGTTATGCTCTTAGATTGTTTTACACATTGTTTGCTTTTGTTATGCTTTAAGAATGAACTTGTGGGTTTCACACATTTCTGCTCCTTAGTATCATTTTATGTAGCAGGTGATCTGATCGCCTTTTGTTATGTAAATATGGCTTTTTGAGGGTCTTATGTGGCGTTTAGGATAAATGTTACTAACATGCAATGAAAGATTCTTTTTATCGATCCTTAAGTGTTCATTTAATGAAAAAATGGACTTGTAGAGGTTTTTACAGAATGGTTCGGAAAAGAGTTAACTCTAAGCCCAAAGCATATACATATGTAGCATTTTGCATTCTGTGATAAAGAGTCTTTCATTAAGAGGTTTTATTCGTATGCATGGTTTAGACTTTAAAATATTTTCTGTTTAATTGGGTATGAAATGCGCTCTTACAACATTTTTTTCCGGGGGATTGTGGCTTTTTATTCTAAAATCATAATCACCCCTATCGTAAATAAAATTTGAAATTTTGTTCCCATAAAATTTTGCTCCCAAATGTGAAATTTTGTTCCCTAGACAAAACAAAGTGAACAAACTAATACAAAAAAGGGAACATATGTCGGGGGAATAATTATTTACGATTGTAATTTTGGGAAAGGGGAACAAAATTTGAGGAAAAATTTGTTCACGATAGGGGTGAATAATTTCGTTTTCGAAAAATCGAGTAGCGAGGTAATGGATTAGGTGTTACAAACTTCGGATGGACTCAACTAACATTTATACTTTTTATATTTTCAAGTTTCGTTTTTTTTTTTTTTTTGTTAAAACTTTTAGTTAATGCCTTAAGATAAAAAATCTTAATACGTATTTACAACAACTATTGCGTACTTTCATTAGGTTATACAATGTTTAAAAGATAAGTTCCGTAAGTCCTTACTAGATGAAGAATGTTCTCAAGAAATGGTAAAAATATTGCAAGAGCAGGCTCTAAATTACAAATTGAATCCATTATTGCAAACATTTTGCAAGCATGAAATTGCCGTTTTATGTCATCCGGAGAAAACGATTAAGGAACATGGATTAGTGGAAGAATGTTTAAAGAATGCTTTCCTCAATCAAAAAATAATCAATAGTGATTGTCGTTTAGAAGTGGCCACTTTAATAGCTGAAGCCAAGGCCGATATACACGTGGATCCCATATTAGAAGAAGCTTGTACCGATGATTTATTGCGATATTGTTCGAATGTAAAAAAGGGCAATGGCAGAAGTGAGTTTTTGTTTTATTTACTTAAGAAAATCTGGGGGCAAATTACAGCATTCGATATCGAATGAAATTTTGTTTGATCGATCGAGTGTTCTTTACATTTGGTATAGGAATTCCAATTAGTTTTTTATTTTCGATCGATATCGAATGCCGTAATTTGCCCCCTGATATGCAAAGTGTTTTTGCGTAACAAAAACTCATAAATAATTAATTCATCAATTTTTTTATTATTTCTTTTTTAGAACTTAAGTGTCTGCAAATCGTATTACAAGATCATTCCAAAGCCATGGAGCAGGATTGCCGTTTAAAGTTGCAAAAACGTATTGAAATGTTTAAGAATGCTGATACGGTAAGTTAAAATGTCTAATTTAAAAGTAAAAACTGGCAAACTTATTTCATAAAAAAACTATAAAAATAGGTCTTAGTACAACCCCCCGAAAATGTGAGAGAATTAGTTAATCAAGTTGTTACTTCGCCTGCCAGACAACTCTTCATTGTTTCTTTTGTAACTTTTGTGATTATAATCTTTGCGATGGGCATAATTTTGGGTCTTGTTGCAAAACGTGAAATGAAGACCAAAAATAAATAATATTTATTAATTAAGTATGATACGAAAGTGACTTAATAATGTATATGTTTAAAAAAAATAAGATATTTAGAAAATACTAATCAAAAGTCTACCAATATTTGTTAAGGCAAGTTATAGTGTTAAAAAAAATGATAAGAACGCACGACTCTTTTAAAACAAATTAGTTACGTCCAAAACCATCACCAATATCATTCTGACAAGTAGTATATATATATGACGTATGTTTTTTTTTTTAGATAAATATTGTTTTCCTTGTTTTTATTGTTTAATCTAACTTTATTATATATGTTTTTGTTAATACTATACTTAAATGATATTTATTATATTTAGAACGTTCTCCTTAGTTCTCAGTTCTTCCTAAAATTTGCTATTTTGCGTTAAAGCTTTATATCGAGAGCCTTATATATTTAAAACATGCTTGACTAATTATTGCACTAAGTTTGCACATCTTAAATATAGGGTCTTGATATACTTATATTTCTTTCTCAATTTTTCGTTAGTTCAAAATTGTTTGATAAAGCAAAAAATAAATCTATCCAAAAAAAAAAAATCCTTATAATAAGTTTTTTAAAAACAAGTAATTTTTTTATTATCTGTAAACAAGTAATTATTTTATTAATGTTTTTTTTTTAATAAATGTTTATTAAAATAATAATATGATTGTGTAAAAGTTGATTTTTCCTCAATTACATATTTTTGAAATGTTTAAAATAGAACATAGTATTTGACTAATTTTAATGCAATTTAATATCCTTTGTTTGATTTTATTATACAAATATTGCTTAAAAACAATCTGCCAAATCTTATTAAACAATTTTTGTGATATTCTTTTTTTGGTATTAAAAAAAATTAATAATTTTTAAGGTACAATAAAGTTTACATCATTTTTGAAAATGTTTTGTTTCCTCTATAATTAAAATAAATTATTTTAAGAAAATCATATCGAAGTGTTTCTGTTAACTGCTGTTCAAATTTTTGAAATCATATTGTGGACTTCAAACGAAAAAAAGGATTACAGCTTTGATATAAATTAGAAAAAAAAATAAAAAATACACTGAAAAAATCCATGCAGCATTTAACGAAAATACCTTGTTCTTGTTCACTTTTTTTGTAAAAATATGTTTTTACGAAAAATGTTTTTTCTTATAAAACAAAGGGCAATTGTTAAAACATTTAAAAATAACTAATTTTAACTTTTTTATAACGTATCGAAAATCGTCAGTAGCGAAGTTGTATGAAAGTTCGTATTTCTTAATATTTATTTGCAATCAAGCCCAAGATTTTACAATTAAAGCATTATTTTTTTTCGAGAATTTAGGAAGTAATTTTTTTTATTTCTATTTTAATTTTTTTAAATAAGCAGTTGATTAAATAAAAGATTTTTTTTTTTTGTTTCTTTAAAAATTCCCAACTTTTTTAACAATATTTTTTTTATTAAATCTGGTAACACATGTAAACATATAAACAATTTTATTTTACAATTTAACAAAAAAA